>CABHPP010142925.1:47436-57843 GCA_902168425.1 Peromyscus attwateri | reverse complement strand
TGACGGACGGAGGGCAGGGGACTGGGAGGTTTAGTGAGAGGCTGAAGTCTCTCTCATGCACCTTTCAGAGCCTCGTTGATGTAGGTTTTGTGGTAGAATATCCTCGCTGTGTCATCCAGCGTGGGGCTGTCCAGGCCCTGTCCATTCTCGGTGATGTAAATGGGAATGTTGCCATACTCTTCCTTGATCCAGTTCAGCAGCCTCCGCATCCCCCAGGGCACGGCCGCAAGCACTACCGTGGAGATGGACGAAGAGGTCATCTCGCTGACCGTCAGCTCCCGGTCATCGTCATAGTTGGGTGGGTTCAGCCTAGGAGTGTTATGCTGCACGTATACGGACGAGTAGGTGTTGAGGCAAAAGACGTCAGCGGTGCCCCGGATGTAACCCTTCTCCTCCTCTGTGAAGACGGGCAGGCGGGACTCAGCCAGGCGCTGCAGTTCACTCCTGTTCCCCACATTCCATTTCATGGCATCTGGATAGTCCCCGTTCCTAAAAATGGGGTGGGCAAACCAGCCCAGGGAAAACTGCAGCATCCGGTCGGCAGCTTCCACATCTCTTTGGAGCCCTGGGTCCTTGGGTTCCACCCAGTGAGTGTTGAGGTTCAGTGAAATGACCCCCTTCTGCTCCTGCCTGTATTTCTCATCGTAAGTGTGGTAGACTCTGGCGTGAGCCTTGATGACTGCATGGCTGACCCTGTAAGGTGCCCAGCCCGGGTCCTGCACATTTGGGGGAAACACCCCTGAACTATAGCCCAACAGCACCATATACAACGGCTCATTAAAGGTCATCCAGAACTTGACTCTGTCACCAAAGGTCTTAAAACAGAAGTCAGCATAGCTGTTGAACAAGTCAACCAAAGAAGGGTTCTCCCAACCTCCAATATCCTGGAGGGCCTGGGGCAGGTCCCAGTGAAACAGCGTCACCATGGGGAAGATGTTGCTCTCCACCAGGCCGTCAATCAGCCTGTTGTAATAATCCACACCATGACTGTTGATGGAAGTGTTTCTTCCTGTTGGGAAAATGCGAGACCAGGAGATGGAGAACCGATAGGCCTTGACCTTGAGGGTGCGAAGAATATTCAGGTCAGCATCCAGCTGGTGATAGCTGTCACAGGCTACGTCTCCGGTGGCATTGTCTTTCACACTGTTCCCTGGGGTGTGGGTGAAATTGTCCCAGATGCTGGGGCCTTTGCCATCAGCATCCCAGCCTCCTTCGATCTGATAGGCTGAAGAGGACACACCCCACAGGAAGTCATCCCGGAATGTGCCATGATAGAACAAATCTCTTTCAAACTTGGGCTGATTGGAGAACTTCTCCCACACTATTTTAGCCTTGGAGGGCACCTCAGATGGGAAGTTGAAGAGGGCTGTGGCTCTGGAGGCAAGGTCTGCTTTCAGAGGCAGGGGGCTGTTTCTTGCTTTCTTGGCAGGGAAACCGTTCTTTTCTATGATGCTGGTGAAGAAGTAGGCAGATTTCCTGGCAGTCCTTGGCCTGCTGCTGTCGTTAAAGTTGACATGGTACAGCCCGAACCTCTGGCTGTAACCTGAGGGTCCTTCGAAGCCATCAATGAGGGAACGAACAATGTATGAACGGACGTCCACCAAATCCTCCTTGACAGCTATAAAGAGAAAACAAAAGTTAGGCATGTGCAAGTGTGTGCGTGCGTGTGTGTGAGTGTGTGTGTATGTGTGTGTGTGTGTGTGTGTGTGTGTGTGTGAATGCATGTGAAAACTAGAAGACAATCTCAGCTGTTGTTCCTCAGCATGCCACCCTCCTTGGTTTTTTTTTTATTTAAAAATTATTTTTATGTGTACGGGTGTTTTGCCTGCATGTACATCTGTCACCACATGTGTGCAGTACCTACAGAGGTCAGAAGAGGCCATCAGGTCCCCTGGGACTAGAGTTCCAGATGGTTGTGAGCGGCCATGTAGGTGCTGGGAATTGAACTCAGGACCTCTGGAAGAGCAGCCAGTGCTCTTAACCTCTGAGCCATCTCTCCAGGCGCCACTCCCCACCCCACCCCGCTCCCACGAGTGCACTTAGATAAATAATAACAGGTGGCCCAGGCTGGCTTCAAACTCTGTAGCTGAGGGTAAACTTCCACTCCTGATCCCACGGCCTCCGCCTCCTGAGTGCTGGTGTGAGCGGCCTACACTCTGCAGTTTACACAGCGCCAGAGATGGACTCCACTGCTGCCAGCTCGCTAGGAGAGCACTCTGCCTCCTGAATTACATCCCCTGACCTATTTAATTATTATTTTTTTAAAGAATTATTTATTTATTATGTATACAGTGTTCTGCCTGCAGGCCAGAAGAGGGCACCAGATCTCATCACAGATGGTTGTGAGCCACCATGTGGTTGCTGGGAATTGAACTCAGGACCTCTGGAAGAACAGCCAGTGCTCTTAACCGCTGAGCCATCTCTGAATCCCCCTATTTAATTGTTTTTGAGACAGGTCTCACTAAGTATTCCAGGATGACTTTGAACTCTCAATCCTCCTGCCTCTGATTCCAAGTGCTGGGGATAAAGGGACGAACCACCACACCTAGCAACAAGCGTCCCTAGATCACATGAAGATGGAGGCATAGGCTGGAGAAGATATGGATGCTAGGCCATTAATCACATCTTCTCAGATGGCCGACTCTCTGAACCATCAGCTTCTGTGAGTGACAGGTGTCGTGAACTCATTCTCGGTCAGCGACCTATGTGCTGAAAACCATTTGCCATCCTTTTCCACTTGGATAAGAAGGTGCGTGGGTCAACTACAGAAAAGGGAAGCACAATGCAGACTGGACGGCCAGCTGAGGGGGATGGAGCTCAAAGGGGTTGGTGCCCTGAGGGGAGTCAGCGGACTGGGGTCCTAGCCTGTGTCAGTCCACCTGCATCCCACTAGGGACTGAGGGTCTCTTTCAGGAGGGATGACATTTATTCAGTACCGTGTCCTCACTGTCTTACACAGTCCCTGGTTCATCGTGCTCCCAATAAACACTGGTTGACTAAGTGCGTTAGACTACTGGACCGGAGAGGCTGGAGAATGGCTCAGTAAATAAAGGCTCTTGGTGAACAAGCCTGATGACCTGAGTTCAGTCTCTGCTGTCTCATTAAACAGAACTCTGAAGACTTGGGGGAAGAGCCGCCCCGCTCGGGATCAGCAGCCTTCTTACCCTTGAGCACCTCGTTGATGTACAGGTTGAAGTAGTCCACCCTCACCGAGTCGTCAAAGAGATCGGCTCCTTCCCCGACCGGCATGCCATTCCCAGCCAAGAAGATTGGAACTTTTCCTTTCGTGTACTCCGTGGAAGCAAACTGCAGCAGCCTCCTTATGCCCCAGGGCACCACCTGCATCCAGGGAGATGCAGTCTGGGGCCACGTGGGGTCCACGTGCTGGGAGAATCCTCCGATGTTATCGTAGCTGGGAACGCAGGTCTGCTGCCCAGCCTTGCTGACCAGGCGGGACGTGTAATGAGACAGACCAAGGAAGTCCGCAGAGCCTTTCAGGAGCTGCTTCTCCGATGCAGTGAACTCCGGGAGTTGGGCCAGAGGACCACCACACTGCTGGTTTATCTGCTGGATCTGGGCCCGAAGGACAGTAGGATAGTCTCCATCCACAAAGATGGGGTGTGCAAACCAGCCCAGCATGAAGTGCAGGAAGCGCTCAGCGGCAGCAAGGTCCTGGGGACTCTGCCCATCCAGGGGTTCTGCCCAGTCTGAATTGAGCACAATGCCCACGCGTCCCTGCTGCTGTTGGCGGTAGTGAAGGTCGTAGTGATGCCAAGTTCTGGCATGCGCCTTGAGGATCAAGTGAGCCACCTTGGGAGGGAAAAGGGAGGAAGATAATGTGGACAGCGGCACTAGGAACTCAGCAGTGTCGACAAGTTACTGCCGAAGTCAAGAATCAGCAGTGGGCTGGGATGGGCTACAACAGCAGACTGCCTCCTGTTCACAAAACCCTGGGCTCCATCTCCTGCACTACACCACCCTGGCATGGTGGTGCAAGCTGAAATCACAGGACTCCGGAGGTGGAGGCGGGAGGATCCGAGGTTCATCCCTGTCTACAAAGCAAGTTCTAGGCCATCCTGGACTACAGAGGTCCTCTTTCAAACAAAGGAAAGAGCCGGCACAGCTGTAGCACTGATCAATCAGTGAGGAGGAAACCAGGATCACTAAACTAAGGCCAATTGTGAAAATGCCACTAAAGCAAACACGTAAGAAAACCCAGCTGGGCGTGGTGGCGCACACCTTTAATCCTAGCCCTGGGGAGGCAGAGGCAGGCGGATCTCTGAGTTTGAGGCCAGCCTGATCTATGGAGCAAGTTCCAGACAGCAAGGGCTATGTAGAGAGACCCACTTCAAAATACTAAATAAATTAATTAAACATTCAATCCCAGCACTCGGGAGGCAGAGCCAGGTGGATCTTTGAGTTGGAGGCCAGCCTGGTCTACAGAGCAAGATCCAGGACAGGCTCCAAAACTACCCAGAGAAACTCTATCTTGAAAAACAAAAAAACAAAACAACAACAAATAAATTTAACTGAGCAGTGGTGGTGTGTGCCTTTAATCCCAGCACTCGGGAGGCAGAAGCAGGCGGATCTCTGTGAGTTCAAGGTCAGCCTGGTCTACAAAGTGAGTTCCAGGACAGGCACCAAAACTACACAGAGAAACCCTGTCTCAAAAAACAAAAACAACAACAACAACAAAAAACAAAAACAAAAACAAAAGAGGGAGAAGACCCAATACTGGAAAGAAACCTAGTAGTAACAAGAATCTTACCTGTGTATCTTTTTGGGGGGCTGAATTGTGTTCCTCTAAATGTACATGTGAAGCCCTGAGCCTCAGTGTGGTAGTGTTGGAGAGGCCCCTGGGAGGTGACTGGGTAGGACAGGATGGGGCTGGTGTCCTTATAAAGGGAGCCACCAGTGGGCATGTTCTGTCTGCCCCCTCCCATGTTCTCTCTACCCTGAAGGACAAGATAAGAAGGCTGCCCACAGACAGGAACAGACCCACTGGAAACCGAGCAGGCCAGTGCCTTGACCTTAGACTTCTCAGGCGCCGGGACTGTGAGGACACTGTTTAAGCCCCCAGCTTACGGTGTCTTGCAGCCATAAGACAAGGTACTACACCACGAAGTAACACAGAGCAGGAAATGAAAGAAGGGGGGTGTGGCTCGGGGTGCAAAGCACTTGTCTAGCTGCTCTTGAGGTCCAGGACATAGAGAAAAGGGGGGTTATGGGAAGCTGTGGGTGACCTTTCACCCACAGAACCACAGAGAAAAAGAAGAGGGAAGAAAAAAATAATTCATGACAAGTAACATCGTCAACGTAACAGAATCTGGAGTCATCTAGCAGACAAACCCAGGCATGACTACAAGGCAGGTGCTGAGGAAGTTTCTAGACCGGGTTAATTGAGGTGAGAAGACCCACTCTAAAGGTGGGTGGCACCGTTCCATGGCTGGGGTCCTGGACCGAATAAAAGGGGGAAATCGAACTGAGCCCCAGCATCCATCCATCCATCCCTCTGCTTCCTGACGGTGGATGCCGTGTGACCGGCTGCCTCGCGCTCCTGCCGCCATGCCTTCCCCGCTATGCTGGGCCGGACCTTAGAACTGAGAGCCCAGAGGAACCCTGCCTGCCCTAAGTGTCCTGTTGTTGTTGCTGTTGTTTGTTTGTTTGTTTTGCAAGACAGGGTTTCTCTCTGTAGCTCTGGCTGTCCTGGAATTAATTCACTCTGTAGACCAGGCTGGTCTTGAACTCAGAGATCCACCTGCCTCTGCCTCTCCAGTGTTGGGATTAAAGATGTGTGCCTGTGCCACCACCACCACCACCACCACCACCACCACCCAGCCTGTAGGTGCTTTTGACGGGTCTATTGTTACAGCAGTAAGAAAAGTCACAACTACAGAAGTGGAGGAGAAAAGCAAAGACTTTCTCAGTCCGTCTCTGTAATGTATCTCAGGAGCCACTATAAACATTCAGGAAATCCTCAACCATAAGAAAAGCTTACAAAAGCCAGGTATGGTGGCTCGGCCTCTCTCCCCCCAGCCCCCTCCCCGGCCTGTGTTTTAGAGGCTGAGGCAGGAGGATTTCTGTGAGCTGAAGACTGAAAACTTGGAATTTCATGTTAGCTTGAGCTACAAACTGAGACCTAGCTGGAAAACACCAAAGCAAATAAAAACAAAAGCTTAAAAGCTGTGACTACAGATAAGTTATACGCACAGAAGCGCTAGCCTAGAATGCAAGGGCCCTGGTCTTCCCCCCATAAAAGCAGGCATGGTGGCCCATGTCCGCTATCACAGCAGCAGGAGGTGGGGATTGAACCTAGGGCCATGTGCACACTAGGCAAGAGCCCCACAATGAGGATACCCCTCCAAGCCTGGGACTCGTCTTTGGGGTTAAGAAGACTTGACCAGGGCGGAGGGTGTGGCTCAGCTGGCAGAGTGCTTAGCCCTAGGTCTACTAATTCTCTTCACTGTTTACAGATCAGACATGGCGGTGGATGCCTGTGATCCCAACTCTCAGAAATATAAGAGATCAGAAGTTCAAAGTCATCCTCAGCTACATGATAAGTGCAGTCAGTATCAGCCTGAGTGTACAAGACAACAATAACAAAATGTACTCATCCTTCCCTCTCTCTGGTTTCCTTTAGAGGGCAGGAAGGAGACAGCCAAATGTGTTTTCTAATTGGTAGGAGTTGCAGGGATGGGAGGAAGTACCTTAAAAGAAGCCACTCCTGGGTCAGAGATGGCTGGTGCGTGCTGCCCAGTGCCATAGCCCGCATAGCTTATCACCCAGGGCTCGTGGAAGGTCACCCACAGCTTTACACGGTCCCCGAAAGTGGAGAAGCAGAAGGCTGCGTAGTCCAGGAAGGCGTCCACCACACTCTCGTTCTGCCACCCGCCTTGGTCCTGCAGGGCCTGAGGCAGGTCCCAGTGGAACAGTGTCACCATGGGCTCGATGTGGGAGTCCAGCAGGCTGTCGATCAGTCTGTTGTAGTAGGCCACACCCTGAAGGTTGGGGCTGCTCTTCCGCCCCGTGGAGAACAGCCGGGACCAGGAGATGGAGAATTTGTACACCCCAACCCTGAGGCCCCGGAGCAGGGCGACATCAGAGACTGGTTTGTGGTAGCTGTCACTGGCCACCTTCGCCGTCGCTTGGCCCTCGGCAGCATTCAGGTTACTGTAGTGGTCCCAGATGCTCGGCCCTCTGTTGCCTTCGGCCCAAGCTCCTTCCACGTTAAAGGCTCCGGTAGATACACCCCAGAGGAACCCTTCTGGAAACACATCCTGCAGGAAGGCATCCCTTTCCTCCCTAGACTGGTTGGCAAAGGCTGCCCAGACTCTCTGGTAGGCTGACACAAGGGGAGAGGACGCAACTGCTCTCTCCCGCTGCCGCTCAGTCTGAAAGGCCAGGCTGTCAGTTAGGGAGCAAGATGGGCTGCGGGACGGAAGGGACACAAAGGGACATAATTAAGGACTGAGTTACAGATGCCCCACAGGGTCAGGCATGGTGGCGCATGCCCTTAATCTCAGCACTCGGGAGGCAGGGGCCGGCAGATCTCTATGAATGTGAGGCCAGTCTGGGCTACAGAGTCAGTTCCAGGCCAGCCATGATTACACAGGGAAACTTTAAGAAGAAGAAAGAAGGAGAAAGAAGGAAGGAAGGGAGGGAGGGAGGGAGGGAGGGAAGGAGGGGCAGAATGAGGAAGAGGAGGAAGAGAAGGACCAGGAGGAGGAGGGCCACCTCTGACTCCAGCACTGGGGTGACCAGTGTGTACCACCATTCTTGGCTTTTTATACCTGTTCTGTGGGTGCTCAGGCCCCGTGCTTACAGAGAAGGCTCTTTGCAGACTGAACGACCTCTCCAGCCCAAACTGCTCTTCTAACTTTTTAAAGTAAGGACTCTTTGGAGCATGGCTCTGCTCTACACTGGCTTCCTGTCGGTGCTGTGCTTCGGGGAAGGTGTTCCACATCTCACACTGAAGAACTGTGGTCAGGAACTAACTTCAGGAAGCTTCCGTGGGCTGCTCAGATCTACATCTAAACTGCTTTCTCTTCTTCCTTCCCTTTAAAAACATTATGATGTTTATTTCCTTTTTAAGTTTCACTATTTGTGCGGTGCTTGTTGTATATGGACAACTTCATGGAGTCCACTGTCTTCCTCTGCCTGTACATGGGACCTGGGGTGGAACTAGGGTCACCAGGCTTGCATGGTGAGCTGTTTAGTTTTTTGTCAACTTGACACCAAGCTAGGGTCATCTGAGGAGAGGAAACCTTGACTGAGAAAACGCTCAGGTCAGACTGGCCTGTACACAAGTCTGTAGGCATTTTCTTGATTTAATGACAGATGTGGGAGAGCCCAGCCCACTGTGGGTAGCATGATCCCTGGGCAGGTAGTCATGAGTTGTACAAGAAAGCAGGCTGGGAGCTGGAGAGGTAAGATAGTTCAGAGGTTGAGAACACTGGCTGCTTTCCCAGAGGTCCTGAGTTCAATTCCTAGCATCCACATGTTGGCTCATCGAAGTCTGTATCTGTAGTTCCAAGGAATACAGTGCCCTCTTCTGGTGTGCATACATGCAGACAAAACACCCAAATGTATAAAATAAATTAGTAAAATAATAAACCTTTAGCAAAGAAAGAGGGCTAAACAAGCCATGAAAAGCAAGCAAGCAGCTTTCCCCACGGCCTCTGCTTCAACTCCTGCCTTGAGTTCCTGCCCTGACTCCCTCCATGATGGACTGTGATCCGCAAGATGAAATCAGCTCTTTCCTCCCTGAGTTGGTTCGGTCAGTGTTTAATCACAGCAACAGAAACAACTAGGACACAAGGCAGATGTCTTCACCCTCGGAGACAACAACCACCCAGCCATCTTATTTATTTATTTATCTAGGGACTCTGTGTGTGGGGGTGTGCACATGACATGTGTGTGGAGGTAGGAAGACAATTTGTGGGTGTCAGCTGTCTCCTTCCAACATGTGAGCCAGAGGGACCAAACTCAGGTCATCAGACTTGGCTGCAGGTGCCTTTACCTACCATCTAGCTGGCCCAAGAACTAGCTTTCTCTGCCGCATATAGACAGACTTCCCCCAGTATCTCAAATCTCAGCTCTGCTAAATATGTAGACCTAGGAGAATGTGACAGTGAGGAAGCTAGACTGTGTCGGGCCCAGGTACATCTCAATGAGGAACTGCTTCTCCAGCCTTCCCTCTGAGCCTCCATCTCTCATCTGTTAAATGACTAGACCCTATTTGCTGCTCCAAGAGGCAAAGACAGGCCTGAGAGAGGGCTCAGCAGTTAAGACCGTTTATTGCTGCTGCAGAAGGCCTGGGTTTAGTTCCCAGCACTCACATGAGAAATCAGGTTCCATGGGAACTGACAAACTATTCTGACCTCTGCAGGCTTACTTGGGCAGGTGGTGCACATACATACACACTCAGGCTCTCATATGCGTGTGCGCACATGGACACACACACACATCAAACAAAACCAAGAGAGACAAGGACAATGGTCCCCAGTGACTGTCCATGTAAACAACAGCAGAGCCCATACTACCGGTTACTTAGAGTTAACTGTGCAAGCCAACATTACCTCTCCTCAGAACTGGATGGACAGCTCAGGAATGCACTGACGTCGAATCCAACGGTCTGTACGTGGTCTTTATTGATGGCTGTAAGGAAAGCAGCTTGGTTGACAGTGTGTGGGGCTCAAGCACACACATGCAATCAGCAGTTTGCCTCACTCTAAAACCCACCCACACCCCTAAGCGATGACTCCAAGTCCTTCTGAAAACACCATGGATGTGTCTGGCCTGCTTAAACATTAGAATGTTGGTCCTCACATTTCACGGTGAATACTAATCACCTAGACACTTCAGAAGAGAGCTGGACCACCCCGGAGTCTTGGACACAGGAGGTCTGAGGGCAGTCTGGAGTAGGCATGTATTCCCCTACCCTTTTGGTCTTTTGTTTTTGTTTTTTGAGACAGAGTTTCTCTTTGTAACCCTGGCTGTCCTGGAACTCGCTCTGTAGGCCAGGCTGGCCTTGAATTCACAGAGATCCGCCTGCCTCTGCCTCCCGAGTGCTGGGATTAAAAGTGTGCGCCACCACCGCCTGGCTGGGAAATTTTTGAAAAAGAAGGGTGGGGAGTTAATTGGTAAGGTGCCTTCCAGGTAAACATGAGGGCCTAAGCTCAACCTCCAGATCTACACAAAAAGCTGGGCTGGGGTAGGAGAAATGACTGGTTAAGGAGCAGACTGTCCTTCTGAGTTCAGGTCCCAGCACCCTCTGCAAGTGGCTCACAACTGCTTGTAACTCCATTTCCAGGGCATCCAACACCCTCTTCTGTCCTCCTCACGCACCTTCACCAATATGCACACACACACACACACACACACACACACACACACACACACACACAC
>CABHPP010142925.1:0-38369 GCA_902168425.1 Peromyscus attwateri | reverse complement strand
ATAGAGGCAGTAGTGCACAGAGGTAGTAGTACATAGAGGCAGTAGTGCACAGGGGCAGTAGTGCACGGCTGGCCTGCCAGCATGTCTGCTTCATGAGTTCCAGGCCAGGGAGAGACCTGTCTCACAAGGTGTTTGGCTGGTGAGATGGCGCAGTATGTAAAGGGCTTGCTGTGCACGGGTGTCCCGAGTTCAATCCCAGAATCCATATGGAAGGAAATAACTGACTTCCAGATGTTGTCCTCTGACCTTCATACATGTGTGTGGCACACACAGAACACGTAGACACACACACTAATAATAAACAAAATAAGCTTTTTTGTTTTTTAAGTTTTTCCAGACAGAGTTTTTCTGTGTAACCCTGGTCGTCCTGGAACACACTCTGTAGACCAGGCTGGCCTCGAACTCACAGAGATCCACCTGCCTCTGCCTCCTGAGAGCTGGGATTAAAGGTGTGCGCCACCACCGCAGGGCCAAAATAAGAATTAAAAAAAAATGTGGTGAATAGGTCTTGAGGAATGATGCCTGAGGTTGTCCTCTGGCCTGTACATACATGGGCTCACACATGCATTTGCACGCATATGAGCACACAAACACACACAAGACTTGATAACATGTGATTCCTTCCAACATTAAGCTTAAAACTGGACCCACACAGAGCAGGTGCTCTGTGACTTGAACTGTGGGATTGCGTACTTCCTCTTGCATTCAGTCTCTGCAGCAGGAAGGCACTCCCAACCACAGCAGTTGTGTCTTACACAAGCTGGACAAGTACCATACCCCTGAGCTGCACCCCTGACCCCGGAGCTTGTTCTGCTATGCACAGACCTTTGAAAAGCTCAGAGTAGCCGGGCATAGTGGTGCACACCTTTAATCCAGCACTTGCGGGGCAGAGGCAGCAGATCACTGAGTTTGAGGCCAGCCTGGTCTACAAAGTGAGCTCCAGGATAGCCAGGGCTACAGAGTGAGACCCTGTGTCACAGACAAGAAAAAAAAAAAAAGAAAAGAAAAGAAACAAAGAAAGGAAAGAAAAGCTTGGAGTAGGGACCGTCTCTGGGAGGCAGTCTTCATTCTAGTAAGATAAAGCTGTCTCCAGTAATTCAGGGACAGGCCCAGTGGGGCCACATTATAACCTTTAGATTGCCACGCTTAAGTGAACCTTGCATTAGCGCACATGGATGGGATGGTGTGTTCCCAGCCCATGTTTGACCTTCCAAAATGAACAACTTCCTCATGAGCTGCCAGCGTCAGCTCTATGGGTTGTTGTTGGCAGTGGGGTGGGGGTTCCCAGTGTTAGCCGGAGTGCTTCCCTGTGCTGTGTGTGCATCTGCACTTGCACCCGAGGGGTGCTCACTCTTCTGCCACAGCAGCTGCGCCTTTTTACACTCTGCACAGTGATGCACAGCCTTGCAGTTCCTCCAGGTCCTCAGCGATGTCTCCTCTCACAGCCGTCCTTAGGTATGAAGTGGACACTCACGGTTTTGATGTGCACTTCTCTTATGGTTTGTGTTGTTGTTGTTGCTGTTTTTCCCTTTCCACCTCTTCATTGGAGAGATGTCTACTCAAGTCCTTAGCCCCTGTTTTGTGTGTGTGTGTGTTAGGGGTTAGGACTGGAGATAGGTCTCACTAGGTGTCCCAGGCTGGCCTCAAATACACAATCCTCCTGAGTGCTGAGATCACAGGCATATCACTATATCCAGCTCCTGCTTCCTATTGTTAAGTGGATTTTCTTTTCCTGGCCATGTATGACACACACCTTTAATCCCAACATTTGGAAGGCAGAGGCAGGTGGATCTTTGTGAATTCAAGGCTAGCCTGGTCTATACAGTGAGTTGAAGGACAGCCAGAACTACATAGTGAGACCCTGTCTTGGGGTGGAAAACTTCTTTTTCTTTTTCTTCTTTCCTTTTTATTTTGGATCCCGTTTCTTGCCCAGGTTGGCCTTGAACTTGCTGTGTGACTGAGGATGGCCTTCAGCTCTCACTTCTCTTACCCTCACCTCCTGAGTTAAGCTGTGCTGGGAATGGAGCTCCATGCATGCCAGGTAAGTGCTCTACATACTTAACTACGTCCTCGGCGCTTGCGGTTCATTTTACTTACGCCGTTTTAATTGGTTAACTAATTAGTTTGCGAGTCAGGACCTCATGTGTCTCAACTTCAGTGCTTGGGTTACAGGCATGTTTCACTGTGCCCAGTTTATGCAGTGCAGGAACTGGGACCCAGGGCTTCCTGCATGCATGGCAAGTACTCTGCCATGCAAGCACTCAACCATTTTTTTGGGTTTTTTGTTTGTTTGTTTTTCGAGACAGGGTGTCTCTGTGTAACCCTAGCTGTCCTGGAACTCACTCTGTAGACCCTGGAACTCACTCTGTAGACCCTGGAACTCATTCTGTAGACCCTGGAACTCACTCTGTAGACCCTGGAACTCAGATCCATCGGCCTCTACCTCCTGAGTGCTGGGATTAAAGGCTTGTACCGCCAAAGCCCAGCTAGTTTTTAAATTTTTAACTAGAAAAACTACTTTAAACACTGGTTTCATTCTTATCAACATTGTAGCAATGGGTGTAACAGCACCTATGCTTTGAGGTCTTAAAGAATGCAGCTATTTTAAAACACTGGTTTCATTTTTTATCTCTTTTCTTATTTTTTGGGAGGAGGATGGGGATCTGACAATGTAGCTCTGGCTGGTCTTGAACTCACAGAGATGTGCATACCAGGCTGACTTTGAACTTACAATCTTCCCACTCGGTCTTTCTAATGCTACATTTACAGGCATGTGCCACCACACCTTGCTAATTTCAATCTGCAGGCTGTATCTAAAGGAATTATCAGAGGGTGGGCAAGAATTTATACATGGCAATAGTCACTGCACCATAATTTGTTAATAGTAAAAAGTGAGTTAATACAAGTTGTAGAGCACTTGCCTCCCATGCACGAGGTTTTAGTTTTAGTCTCCACTGTGCATTCACAAATTACAGGCTTCTCGTTACCCATGATGCATATTTACCTGTGCCTCCCTTGATGCACTATAAGCTCCAACTAGAAAGTATACACTTGTTTTCCTAAGAGTGGAGTCTGAAAGGGAACCACAGCCGAGTCTTCTTGGAGACACTCAGGACTGCACTCTTCTCTCCAAGGCAGCTCTGTGTTCAAGAACTGTTAGAAGAATGTGGCAGCAATCCTGACTTTATAACCTTCCCTTCAAGGAAGGACAGAGAAAGACAGTTGCATGGACTTCACCCTGAGGAAGAGTTCTAGAAGATAGTTTTCAAGGGCTGCAGAGAGGGCTCAGCAGTTAAGAGCACTGGCTGCTCGTCCGGAGGCCCCCGGTTTGATTCCTAGCATCCACATGGTAACTCAAAACCCTCTGTAACTCCAGTTCCAGGGGATCTGAGGGCACAGGCCTGCACATGGTGTCAGACATACAGCACCCATATATATGGCATCTAACACGAGCTTAGGATACGGCCTAGTGGTTAGTGCTTGCCTGGCATGCACAAACCCCGGCACTGCATAACACTGGATGTGGTGGCATGTCTGTCACCTCAGAACTCAGGTGAAGTCAGGAGGTTAGGAGGTTCCAGCTTACCTTCTGACCTCATAGTGAGCCAGCCTGGACTACAAGAGACTTTATCTCAAAGGAAAAGACATCTCAGACAAATGCTGGGCATTTATATCTGCATCCCTTTTGGGTACGGATTCTCAGCAATGCTCAGATCTGGGGGTCTCCTGGAAGCGCACAGGTGGGAGAGACACACCAGTTCCTGCTCACGGAAGCACACGGAGGAGGTGGTGAAGGCCACTGCTGTGCCACCCTGTCCGTGCGTACTCACCCTGAGAAGAGTACTTCCTGTGGTACACTTCGAAGGCTTTCCTGTGGGCACTGCTGAGGGTCTGGAGGGCAGAGGCCTTCGAAGCCTGGTTGGGAAGCCCCATGATCACTTTCTCCACGTCACTGAAGGTGAACCAGATCTCCACAAGGTCCCCGAAGGACTGGAAGGCGAATGCGGCATAGTCGGCGAAGAGGTCGGCAAAGTCCCCGTCTCTCTGGGTGGTGCCGCTGGTGGGCGGGGCCTGGTGGCACAAGACCACCATGGGCTGAAGCTGGGCAGCCCTGAGGGACTGCAGGAGCTGACGGTAGCACCGCACTGCTTCCTGGTCTGCATTCTTGGAGCTTCCTGTTGGGAGAAGCTGTGCCCACGACAGAAGCACTTTGTAATGGGTGACCTGACCGGCACGAAGACTGTGGAGATACTGTGGTAGGAGAGACAGCAATGGCTGCTGGCAGATGGAGATGGCCTCGCCACCAGCTACCGAATCAGAGCCCTGGGTTCCCAGCGGATGGCTCAGGTTAAGCACTAAGCCGTTTGTCAGAGGACCAGCGGCTGAAATAAAATTCCTGTCAGATTCCCAGTCAGTCCCCTGGCATGGAAGACTCAGGAGAACGGTGCTCAGGAAGAGTGTTGGCCAAGGCAGACCCATGTTCAAGGCACCTTTAGAAGCCTGTGGGAGGAATCCTGACCTTATAACCACAGCTGAGGCTGTAAAATACAGTGATTATCCACACAATATTTAACTGGGTTATCTAGGATAGTTAAAGCTGAACTTGGTTCAACGGTGTAATCTTCAGGGAAAAAAAGTGTTTTGTGTTTCTGTATACATGTTCACGCACTTGTGGGGCGCGCGCGTGCGCGCGCACACACACACACACACACACACACACACACACGAGGTGGGAGAGGTAGATCTTGGGGTCTTCCCCAATTGTGAGTCCTAGGGAACTGCCTGTCTCCGCCTCTTCAGTGCAGAATTACAGGTGTCACACCTGGCTTTTCACATGGGTACCGAGCATCAGAACTCAGGTCCTCTTTGCTTGTACAGCAAGACTTTACCAACCGAGCCCTCTCCTCCGCCCTAGTCTCTACACATTTAAATACCATGAGATAATGTTATGGAATTGTTAGAGTGTCTGGGCCCTGGAAGCCCCAACAAGCTAGGCTCAGCCACTGTCCCCCCCAAATGCCAGACACGTAACAGTGAGAAAACAAAAGTAATTATTCGGTGTGGACATGGTGGGAAGATGAAGAGGTGTGTTGAACTTCTAGCCCTATCTTCAGGGTCTTGATGTGAGTTTTGTTATTTTTTATTTTATTGCCAGGCGGTGCTGACACTTATCCTTAATCCCAGCAACCGGGAGGCAGATGCAGGCAGGCAGATCTCGGTGAGTTCTAGGCCAGCCTGGTCTACAGAACCAGTTCCAGGACAACCAGGGCTGTCTCAAAAAACCAAACCAATACAAACCAAAAACAACAAAAGATTTATGTGTATGACTGTTTTGCCCCCTGGATGTGCACCACATACACAATAAGTAGCCTCAGAAGCTAGAAGAGGGTGTTGGATCCCCTGGAACTGGAGTTACAAATGGTTTTGATTCACTATACGGATGATGGGAATCAAAACCAGGTTCTCTGAAGAGGAGCCGGTGTTCTTAACCACTGAGCCATCTCTCCAGCCCCATGAGGTTTAAATTTAAATAAAGGGCACAGTTTAGGCGTTCTGGTCAAGATGTGGCCCTACCCATCACTGACCCTTTATCCTGCATGGGAGTCTGAGAAGTACTGACCTCTGTGCGGCTTCTTCCTGGAAGATAAGCTCCCTCTCTGACTGGCACCCAGCTTCTGCTTTTCTTCCTGCCCTACTCCAAGACTGCGTGGAATTCCAGGAGAAATCCTGATCCCATGGGGTTCCTTGTTCAAATTGGTCTCTAGATAAAGGAAGGGGGTTGTAGATCTCTTAACGTATCTTCATTCCTGCCAGGAATGAAGGTTACGATAACAAACTTCAAATTCCCCACTTAAAACAAGGACAGGAACTTGAAAATCCCTGAAAAGGAAAAAAAAAAAAAAAAATCACTCATGTTACTGACAAATCAGTTTAAGTTTGACATAACAAAAATGAACCCCTCTCCAATCTGTTCCCCCTTTGAAAACATGGGAACACATTGGGAATGGTGATGTCCATCTCTAACTCAGCCCCCAGGAGGCTGAGGTAAGTTGATCTCTGTGAGTTTCAGGCCAGCCAGAGCTAGTGAGACCCTGTCTAAAAAAACCAACATTCAGACAAACAAAACTGGGGTGGGAGTGGAAAGCCGGATCAGTGGCTTAAGAGCACCTATTGTTTTTGCAAAGGACCTAGGTTTGCTTTCCAGGACCCAAATGGTGACTCACCAGGGGATCTGAGGCCCTCCTCTGACCACAGGCACCAGAGAAGCATGGTGCATATACATACATGCAGGCAACACACACACATAAATAAATCTTGTGAAAGTGGGCAGCAGCCCTTCTCTATATACATGTGTGCATGGTGTGAGTGTGCACGTGTGTGCATTTGTGTGGAGAGTGGGGGCAGCTTTGGTCAGGCATTGTTCACCTTTTTATTTTTACTTAAAAAATTTCAGCCAGGCGGTGGTGGCGCACGCCTTTAATCTCAGCACTCAGAAGGCAGAGGCAGGCAGATTTCTATGAGTTTGAGGCCAGTCTGGGCTACAGTGAGTCCTGTCCAGGACAGGCTCCAAAAGCTACACAGAGAAACCCTGTCTCAAAAAAAACAAACAAAAAATTCAGTGTGGGTGTGCATGAGCTCCACAGGACACATGAAATCATGGGACTGGTCCACCATGTTGGTCCTAGGGATCAAACCCAGGTCCTCAGGCTTGCACAAGTGCTTTAGCTGCTGGTCTAGAAGGCCCCCTTTTTATTTTCAAACTGGGTTTTTCACTGGCTTGGGACTGATCTGTTAGGCTAGGCTGGCTGGCAAGTGAATACCGGCATCTGCAACTTCTTCCCCTAGGGCTGGGATTTAGGGCATACACTACCACATCCAGGGTTAGTTACACTTTCCATCCTCGTTCCTTATGTTTGAGGGGTAAGAGGTTAGCACTTTAACAACTGAGTTATCTCAACAACCAATATAAAAACTATCAAGCTTTCAAGCCAGGCGGTGGTGGCTCACGCCCTAATCCCAGCAGAAGCAGGGGCATGCCGATCTCTGAGTTGAGGCCAGCCTGGACTACAGAGTGAATTCCAGGACTACATAGAGAAACCCTGGTTTGGAAAACAAAACGAACTATCAAGTTTTCATATCACATTAAAATATGATAGTTTTCCAGTGTCTCTGAAGATACATGTGAAGTCAGGTTTGGTGGCACATTCCTTTAATCCTACTACTGGGGAGGCAGAGGCAGTGAGTTCCAGGCCAGCCAGAACTAGTCTTAAAACACACACAGAGCTCCACAGTGAGAGTGTCTTTAAACACACACATACAAACCACAAGAAGCCTATTTAAGTATTTCCTTTCTTTCTTTCTTTTTTTTTTTGAGACAGGGTTTCACTATGCAGCCCTGGCTGTCTTGGAACTATGTAGACCAGGCTGGCCTCAAACTCAGAATCTGCCTGCCTCTGCCTCCTGAGTGCTGGAACTAAAAGCATGTGACACCAATGTCCTGCTTTATTTACTTACTTCCTAAAATCTGTATATTCCAATTATCACTGTGTATGTGTGCAGCAGTATAACAGTGGAAGTCAGAGACAACTTTGTAGAGTGGCTTGCTTTTCACTGTGGGCTCTAGGGATTGAACTTCGGCTGTACAGCAAGTGTCTACCTGCTGAGCCATCTCAACCTATTTTTTAAAAAATTTCATTTAAGACAAAAATTTAGCTGGGCAGTGGTAGCCTGTGTCTTTAATTCTAGCAGAGGCAGGCAGATCTGAGTTCAAAGCCAGCCTAATCTAGAGTGAGTTCCAGGACAGCCAGGGCTACAGAGAAACCCCGACTCAAAAAAAAAAAAAAAGCAAAAACCAAATTATGTGGTGTTTGAGTGTTTTGCCCGTATGTACATACGTGTACCATGTGCATTCCTAGTACCTGCAGTTACAGATGATTGTAAGCCACCATGTAGGTCGTGAGTGTTATCCCTCGGGTGACATCCACCTTGTTTTATTTAAAACAGGGTCTCTCACTGGCTTGGAACTCGCCAAGTAGGCCCCAAGGACCCTCCCTGCCTATTTCCACACCCCCAGCAAAGAAATTATATGCATGCACTATCATCCCCAGATAGTCTTATGTCATCAGATAGGGAGCCTAAAATGAGAAAATGTCTCCTGCAGGCAAGCCCGTGAAGCATTTCTTAATGACTCTTAGGAGAGGGCCCAGCCCTGGGCTGGTAGTCCTGGGTTCTAATTGGCCAAGCAAGCCATGGGGAACAAGCTAACAAGCAGCACCCATCCATGGCCTCTGCCTCCAGATCCCTGCCCTGACTTCTTTCGATGCTGAAGAGTGTTGTAGAGGTGTAAGCCAAATAAACCCTTTCCTCCCCTACTTGCTTTTTGGTCCCTAAGTCTCATCACAGCAATTGTAAACCCTGGCTAAGACAGGTCTTTAAACACTTCACTGACTGGGCTTTCTCCCTAGTCCCTCTCAACTCTAGCCCTGGATGGTCTGGAAATCCCTATTACCAACCACCTCTTTGAGAAAAGTTTTATATCCTCACCCAGGTTAACTAAAATTCTAGTCTATGATCTGTCTGCCTTGGCTGCCGAGGAGGGGGGACCACGGACACGTGATAAACACACCTGCTGGCTCAAGTTACTTGTGACCTCCCATGCAATAGAAGTGCCTGCTCTAGCCAGGCAGTGGTGGCACCTGACTTCAGTCCTAGCACTCTGGAGGCAGGAGGATATACATGAATTTGAGGCCAGCCTGGTTTATAAAGTGAGTTCCAGGACAGCCAGGGCTACATAGAGAAACCTGTCTCAAAAAAGAAAAAGAAAAGAAGGTAAGATGGCTCTGTTGGCAAACAAAGTCAATCCTGATGAGCAGAGTCCTGTATCTAGAGAATCCCACATGGCAGGAGAGAGCTAAGATCTATTACCTAGCAAGTTCTCTTGGGATTTGCACACACATTCCACAGCATGCACACCCCTACAAAACAAATAAATTCAATTAAAAAAATGGCCTATTTCTTCTAAAAAAAAAAAAAAATGAAAATAATTCCAAAAAATTACCCTTAGGATAGAGAATTAAAATAAATCAGTACCAGATATAATTAATGGCACACCTATAATTCCAGCAGTCAAACTAAAACAAGAGATCAGGCAATTCAAGACTAAGAGGCTACTGGGGACCCCCTACCCCTGCCACTCAAAAACAAAACATACCAAAACAACACCCCCTCCCCCAAAAGCAAAGCCACTGGTATTAACCTCAGAAAGTCACCTCCAAGGCCTCTCACTTGATGTGGTCTTTCTACCAGAGAAGAAGCCTGAAGAAACTCACTCATGGAAATAGAGGCAATAATCAAGAGCAGAAATGAATCCAACAGACAAATGCAGAACAAGTTGTTTTATTTTTGTGAATAAAAGCAGTTGGAAATTGAAGAAGGCATCTCCAGATACATATGTGACAAAGGCAGCAGCCTTTCCTGCACACGAAGACAAAGGTCTTCCACAAAGAACATGACCGGGTTCCGACTTCACTAGGACAAGAAGCACAAGGGCCCAAGCCTGTCCCAGTACAAGGCTCACAGGGCCGTGGACTCAGCTCTCAGTCCTCCAACATCGCTCCAGAAACTCTCTCCTGAGCGTCATCAGGCTCCGGGGCAGAGGCAGGGCACCACAGGTCCTCCTCTCCGGCCATAAAGTTACCTTCACCATCTCAGTCTTCAAGCAAGTAGTTAGGGTTGACTACCAAGTAGGGATCTTCCTCATAGCTCTCGCTTTCCTCGGTGGAGCCTTTCAGTCCAGCCTGGGTAAGCTCAATCAGAACATGATCCTGCGGAACAGTTTGTCTTCAGTCCAGATCCACACTCTTGTAAATGTCTGCTACTTACACATTCTCTTGTCTCCTGTCCCAAAGCCCTTGGACCAGAACCACACCTTAGAACCAGTGTTCTGCTTGGTTCCCTTCTTATGAGGATGCTGACCTTTACTCGGAACTGCTTTGAAAAACTAGGAAGCTCACTCAGCAGGTGTTGGGATTTAAATAAGGTATCCTACAAATTTATCAAATGCTTGTTAGCATAACTTCAAAAACGGAAACTGTGCTTGAATTAAGATTATACAATTGTGCAAAACTCCCTAACATCTAGATCTGTTTTAGCTTCAGTTCCTGTCGCCAGTTAACTGTTAATTACCGACTGTACCCCTCTTTCTCACGCACTCCCTCCCTCTTTCGGAGACAGTCTGTGCAGCCAGGCTGGCCTGATATAAAGAACATAACATTTTTGCAGGTGAAATTACAGTAGTTCCCCAAGGTACTTGGGAAATCTATTTAACTATCACAAACGTAGTAAAATCTTCCTCTGCCCATCATCAGTACCTGCTTATTAGGACGCTGGCCCACTTCTTACCCTTATATCCTGCCCTACTCACTTGAGCACTGGGATTCTAAGTGTGTGTCATCATGCTCAGCAAGGTTTTATTTCTTTTTAAATTTATTTTAAAGAGTTACAGGCAGTTCTTAGCCACCTGATGTGGGTGCTGGGAATCAAACCTGGGTGCTCAGGAAGAGCAGTGCATGCTCATAACCACTGACCCAGCTCTCCAGCTCTCATCTATTTTTTACGAGGTATCATACCCAGGGCCGTGGACATGCTAGGCAGATTCTGTTTCTAACTGGACTAAGAACGGGTCAAAGCTGCCATGGTGGTATACACCTTGTAATACCAGCACTCAGGTGGCTAAGGCACAAAGTCCTTGAACTCTAGGCCAGTGTGGGCTTCAGTGAGACACAATCTCTAAGTAAACAAACAACAAAACATCTCAAAGTAATTCATCTGGAAATTTTCTCTCTGAACAAGTAAAAATAAATGTAGAACATGCCATCTGTCCTCTCCTTTCTCAGCTCCTAAGTAATTTCTGACAAACAAGACTGATTATTGGACTGGGGAGGGGGAGAGAGAGGGTGAGGCAGATGAAGCACCAGGTGATGCGAGCGGACTGGCTGAGACAGGGTGAAAACAAAGGGTAAAAAGCACCCAACAGGGGCATGGACACAGCACAGACCCAAGTCTGACCAGCACATGCAAACCTAGGGTTCAATCTGTACAGCTAAAGACACCACAAAATAAGATTCAAAAGCTACTTGCTCAGCTTTTACCTAAATTCTGCTTATCTTAGGAAAAGAAGTCCCTTCCTTGCTGTTAATTCTCCTTAACCACAATTATGACTATACCCCAATGATTCAAAATAAACAAACTCATCAAAAAGCCTACCATGAAACCTGCTGATATAAGAATCCGCCCCCATTACCCTGGAGCCCAGGCAGTGGATACATACATAGTGCGTCAGACGATGAACCACCTTCTCTATGATCCTCTTTTTATTTATGAGCTCTTCTTCAGAGTCTATTTCTGACTCGATTTCCTTCAGGTACCAATTAACAAGCTCGCTCCTCTTTAACGCTGACTCATCCTCCTCTACAACAAAAACACACTATTTAAAAGGACCGATCGATCTCTAACAAACTACACACACAAAACCAAACAACTTTAGTTTTGATTTTAGAAACTGCAAAATAAGGTGCATGAGTCAGGATTTGGTTTTAGAACATGTGCTTAGCATGTACCAAGAACTGGATTCAATCCTTAGCACCACACACATACAAAAGATATAACATCAGATGTATTTGTAAGCTCCTCTTCAGAGTACTTTATTTTCTTTGTTCTTCTGAGATGAGGTCTTCTCACTGTGTAGTCTTGGCTAGCTTGGAGCTCACTATGTAGACCAGGTTTTGAACATGCCTCTGTCTCCTGAGTGCTAGGAGTAAAAATGTAGGCTATCACACCCAGCCAGAATCTACTTCCTATTCAAATTCTTCCAAGTATAGGTGAAACTGGCTGTGAAATTCTCCAGCAGATTGGAATTTTGCATGATGAATGAGGCCTAGGAGCTATCACAGAGTCATCCTAGGAACTTTTCAGTTTGGAGCACACACACTGGGCAGTTCACAACCTACCATAACTCTAGCTCTGGGAGATCCAAATCCCCTTTTGATTTCCATGGGCACCCATACTCAAATGCTTATACACACATACACCCAAAGAATTAACTGCAGCCGGGCGGTGGTGGCACACGCCTTTAATCCCAGCACTCGGGAGGCAGAGCCGGGTGGATCTCTATGAGTTCGAGGCCAGCCTGGACTACCAAGTGAGTTCCAGGAAAGGCGCAAAGCCACACAGAGAAACCCTGTCTCGAAAAACCAAAAAAAAAAAAAAAAAAAAAAATTAACTGCAACTCTAACAGATGATGGTTTTTCCTCCTGCCCACAAGGAGAATGGTGAAACTGATAACCACAACAAACATTTAAGGGTAAGAAGTGGGCCAGCGTCCTAATAAGCAGGTACTGATGATGGGCAGAGGAAGATTTTACTACGTTTGTGATAGTTAAATAGATTTCCCAAGTACCTTGGGGAACTACTGTAATTTCACCTGCAAAAATGTTATGTTCTTTATATGATCAGTTCTAAAGATTCTGCTTCAAAATCATAAACTTAATACACAAACAAGACTGATCTGTAAGTCCACATAAATGACCATCTCTTCTGAGAGAACACATGCTTAACCTCACAAGTGGCAGAAACAGCCTGTCTGAGTGACAGCAAGTAAGCAGTGTGGGGCACACACTCACTCACCTTCTTCCATTTTCCTGAGGTGGAGCACAATGAGGTTAGAGATTCGGCAGTACTCAGCAAAGCCCAGCCTCAGGGAGGGCTTGGAAACGGGGGGTTCCTGACTGGCATCTTCACTGGGGCCATTGACCCCATTCACAGGGGCAGGGCTGTCAGCATGACCTAAGGAAAGAACAACCACTGAGTCTTGTCCTTGTACCCTCAACACGCCCTCATCTAGCATCCATGCACACACTGCTTCAGCTTACTATGAGCTTCAGAAAACAATCACTTTATAAGTAAATCTGGAACAAATTAAAATCCTACTAGTAAAGACAACTGACTGGAGAGGAACATAAGGGACAGGGCATGGCGGCACACACCTCCAATCTGTGCACGTGAATGACTGAACCAGAAGGCTACAAATTTAGTATAGCTTAGGCTACCTACATAATAACATCTTTCCCCTGCACCAACCATCAATCTGTAGTGTTATGAACAAAAACAATCTGTTATTCACCTGTTTCAATGTGACTGAGAGGTTTAATCATCTTTAATTATCATTATGTGCATGGACACTTGTGAGCATGCCATAGTATGTATGTGGAAATCAGAAGATAACTGTGGATTCAGTCCTCTCATCTTTACATGGGCGCAGGGTAATGAACTATGTTTTCACGCAAGGGTATTTACCCACTGAATCATGTACTTGCCCAAGAAAATATCAAATTCAAGAGCAAAATAGAATACTGTAAAGCGTAGAGGCCACAGGACTCATCTACCACCCCATTTTGACGTTTTCTTTCACTCTTTCAAGCACACGTACTTTAACTATTTAATCAATTTAAAATCCATCTGCCTTCCCCTTTTGAATACATCTACTTCACAGCCACCAACAGGTACATTGGTACTATAGCGGTTTGAAAGAAAATGCCCCCTAAAAGGAGTGGCACTATTAGGAGGTGTGGCCTTGTTGGAGAAGTGTGTCACTGTGGGGGCGGGCTTTGAGGTCTCTTTTGCTCAACCTTCCCTCAGTGTGACAGTCATTCAACTGGCTGTTGCCTGCAAGATGCAGGACACTCAGCTGCCAGCACCATGTCTGCCTGCATGCTGGCATGCTCCCCATCACGATAATGGGCTAAACCTCTGAAACTGTAGTGAGTCACCCAATTAAATGTTTTCTTTATGAGAGTTACCATGGTTATGATGTCTCTTCACAGCAATGAAATCCCAAACTAAGACAGGTATCATGACATCCTGCAAGATCAGTTTCTATCTATAGACCAGTGACGAGCAAGCTCCTCACCATTGATGCCATCTGGTCCCTCATCCGTCTCCATCTGGATCTCTTCCTCTTGATCTAGATTGACGTCAGGCGTTTCTACACGGATGATTGATTTATTCAGTAGCCGAAAAGCTTCCTTCACATGTTTAGGCTGGACCTAACCCAGTAATGAGACAACTTTGCTATGTAAGATGATATTTTATAGCAAACAGCTAAAGACTGTGCTCTTCCCCATGTACACTATTAACTCACCAAAATGGCTGAAATGACTGACAATGGAGTCATATAAATTGGAGTCATACAAACTGATACAATCATTTAGTAGATTCTTTCTTTCTTTCTTTCAATAAAGGTACTTGACTTTTATTTACGAAGATCACGTATCTTCAGAAAAGACCATGCCCATTGGGCAAACCCACTCCATTCCATTGGTCATTAGACCAAATGGCAGAATTCCCATAACACCTGGGTTCTCTGGAAAGCATCCAGTTCTCTTTACTGAGTCATCTCTACAGCCCAGCAGTATTCACTTTATGCGTTCTTTTTTTTTTGTTTTGTTTTGTTTTTTTTTGTTTTTTGAGACAGGGTTTCTCTGTGTAGCTTTGCGCCTTTCCTGGAACTCACTTGGTAGACCAGGCTGGCCTCGAACTCACAGAGATTCGCCTGGCTCTGCCTCCCTAGTGCTGGGATTAAAGGCGTGCGCCACCAACGCCTGGCCACTTTATGCATTCTTAACCACTAAGCCACCTATCTCCCCAGCTACACGGTCTTTCCTTGAGACAGAATTCTCTCTCATGTAGCCCTGGCTGTCCTTGAACTCAGAGATCCACCTGCCTCTGCCTCATAAATGCTGGCACTTGCCACTACCACCTGTCCGTGTCCGCCCTCTCCCTTACAGTATTGAGAACTGAATCCAGGGACCACCTTCTAAGTGCTGGGATTACAGGCACATGATACAATTCCAGGTTCAAGGGCAGCTTGGGCCATAAACACCATCTCAAAAACAAAGTGCACTCACTTATGATCCATCCATGGGAGTCTGTGGCACAGGGCTGGGGGTTTAAGCCAGGTTACCAAGTGAGATCCAACCAGCCCTTTCACAGACAAAATCTGAATTCTAACTGAACTTTGTATATAAAGTATACAAAAGCCTCCTCGAAGCAGAGATGTGTGGCTTCCAATATCCACTCCTCATACTCTGACGCTTGCCTACGAATCCAGGGCTCAAAGAGCAACTTAACACCCATGGAGCTAAGGGTATAGATTAGTGTCAAATGTGTGCTTAGCACGCACAAGGCTCTGAATTTAATCCCAAGCACACACAAAAAACAAATAATAGCCAAATCCACCACACATTGATTATACAAACCTCAAGGAGGAAGGCTCCTTCTGAGAAAGGAGTCACAGTCACATCTGTAATTCACAGCCAGAGGCCGAGGACACTGTAGAGATGAAATATGCTTCTCCTGGATAAATGATTACTCACCTCTATCTGCACTCTACAACCATTGATTACAATAAACATGATTATCTGTTACTATCAGTCTAACTATCATACTTCATAACTGCAAGACAGCAATCTTTCCACTGGGAGACTAGTACCAACTGGTTCTGGAAAGTTTCATAACAAAGATAAAAACATGCCCACAAGCCAATTCATGCATTCCTGTGTTATCAGAGGGACCATGGTACCTCGTCACAGCAGTGCATCCGAGCCATCGATTCTGAGAGGCGGATCATGCTCTCGAGTTGTCGCACAGTGATTCTCCATGAGGACTTAGTGACCCCAGAGCCATCCCTCTGGCGCAGGCGTTTGTATTGCTCCACAATGAAGTCCTCCGACTCCTTGGAAATCTGTTGAAAACCAGTCAAGTCAGGGAGACGTCTACACTCATTTCCCTTGATGGCTACATTAACCTGCAGTTAAAGAGGACCCCAGGTGGAACATTCTGGGAACTCAGAGACTGAAACTTTAAGCTATCACAAAGACAATGAATTACTTCAGAAATGGGCACTAAGACACTTGTAAATTCCACGTACTAATTTTATGAACAGCAAGACAAGAGACTAGTTTAAGCAAATGACCATTTCTAAATGTGTAACAAATGAAGAATGGAATAAAATGAAATGCCTTTTGTATCTCAAGTGTCAAAGCTCATTAACTGAATTAACACTCAGACTATACTTAAGGCTCAGCTAATGGACTCAAGCTGGCTTTGGGGGAAAAGACAGCATATACTGACCTAAAAGGCCTTCAGTTTTTCTGAACAAGAAACTTGGTACACAGAGGGGACCAATATGTAGTCCTGGTGAACATGCACTCTTCATATAAAAGTCACTCAAAATCCTATTTATTTAATTTCATTATTAGACAGGATTTAGATTTAAGTATGTAGACTATTATGCCCGCCAATTTTTTATTAGTATCTAACAAGTCAAATATGAAATTATTCAGATTGAAAAATAATCTCTCAACCATTTCTGAAGAAACAAACTAGTATTCAAAACAAACAAAACACAAAACTTAAAATCCAAAGAGATTATAGTGCACTTAGGTTGTAAGAGGAATATACAGAGTTGGAAACGAAAAGTGGTGGGGGTATGGGAGGAGTGAGGTCTGGAAGTGGGAGGTGGATTTATCAAAGCACATTATATTCAAGTATGAAATTTTCAAGCAATAAGTTAAAAAAGATTTAAGGACATTAAAAAGATAAATACAGCTAGGTACATCGGCACATTCCAATAAACCAAGCAACAGGACTCTAAAGCAGGATTATGAGCTTGAAGCCATCCTGGTCTACATAGTGGAGACCTTGCCTCAAAAGATCAAAATCAAAACTAAAGCTAAAACAAAATCAAACCAAAGCCAAGTACAGGCTCAGTTAATTTTCACACAACTCATTTATTTAAATCCAATTTTAATGCACACATGCACACAGGACTTATCCAGGTATAACAGGGCAGATTACCTTGGGCTTAAACTGCCGGGCAAAGAGAAGATACCTTCTGATATCATCAAGGGAATAAACTCGGTCAATCGATTCTTCAATCCTTGAATGCAAGTCTACTATACGCCTGGCGATAGCATAATCTGTCACCTAATTCAAGATAAGAAGATAGCTTCTATCAGTCCTAGTAGTATGGACTCCAAAGTATCCCAGGTAATTTACAGCTAACAAATGATCTCTCATCTAGGCATGTAGTCAATGCCTGTAATCCCAGTACTTGGGAAGTCAGCCTCGATTGCAAAAGATGTTCAAGGCCAGTAGAAGCTACAGGAGACCCTATCTTGAAACAAAGACAAAATTAACCTTTATGCTCCCTGAAAGAAGTTATTAATAGGTACCAACATTCTGAGCAGGTTTTATTATTTTAGATTTATTTATTCTATATTTTGCTTGCATGTATGTCTGTGTACCATGTACATGTCTGATGTCTACTGGGGTGAGAAGGTGGCACTAGATCTCCTGGAACTGGAGATGTTTGTGAGTCATCATGTGGGTGCTGGGAATTGAACCTGGGTTCTCTGAAATAACAAAGTGTTCTTAACTGCTGAGCCATCTCTCCAGCCCCACGAGCAAAGTCCTTACAACAGATTTTTAAATTGAAAAATAAACATATTTTATGCTGGGTATGGTGGCATATGTCTTTAATCCCAGCACCAAGGAGGCAGAATCTCTGAATTTGAGGTCAGCCTGGCCTACACAGCAAGTTCCAGACCAGCCAGAATTAAGGGTGAGACTGTTTCAAGAAAACCAACAATGATAAAATGTATTTTCTGTGTGAAGTGTTTTGCCTCTGTGTATATCCTTGCACCATGTACATGCTTGGTGTCCAGAAGCCAAAAGAAGGCTTCAGATCCCCTGGAAGTGGAGTTATGGAGGGTTGTGAGCCACCACGTGGGTGCTGGGAATTGAACATGGTCCTCTGCAAAAGCAGCAAGTGCTCTTTACCACTAAACCATCTCTCCAGCACTGTGGCACCCATCTTTGCCCCACTCTAAAACGGTATCTGGGCCGGGCGGTGGTGGCGCACGCCTTTAATCCCAGCACTCGGGAGGCAGAGCCAGGCGGGTCTCTGTGAGTTCGAGGCCAGCCTGGGCTACCAAGTGAGTTCCAGGAAAGGCGCAAAGTTACACAGAGAAACCCTGTCTCGAAAAACCAAAAACAAACAAAAAAAAAAAACGGTATCTGGAAGGAGTGGACTGCCTTTAATAAGCATAAACGGTATCTGGAAGGAGTGGATGCCTTTAATAAGCACATTTGCTACGGACACAGAAGGAAAAACTAGCGGGGAGGAAGGGAACCAGCCAAAACACATGAACAAAATGGGTGGTGGTAGGTAACCAATCAGAGCAGAGCTACTGACGTGGGAATGGAAATGACACAGGGCTTGAGGGACAAGCATGGTGGCGCACACCTTTAATCATAGATTTTTGGAGGCAGAGGCAGGTGGATCTCTGCGAGTTCGAGCCCAGCCTGGTCTACAGAGAGAGAGTTCCAGGATAGCTGGGGCTACATAGAGACCCTGTCTCAAAAAAGAAAAAGAAAGAAAAAAGAAAAAGCTACAATGAAATCTAGTAGCATATGCCAACTTAAAAATTAGTTTTAAGGGGCTGGAGAGATGGCTCAGTGGCTCAGAGCACTGGCTGTTCTTCCAGAGGACCCAGGTTCAACTCCCAGCACCCACAAGGCAGTCCGTACCTGTCTGTAACTCCAGTTCCAGGGTTTCTGACACCTTCACACAGACATCCATGCCGGCAAAACACCAATGCACATAACAGATTATAAATAGCCATGGCAGAGCATTTACAGGGCACTCATTACATGATGCTGTCTCCTCAGGTATGTCGAGAAGCAATCCTCATAAAAACCCCATAAAGGAGATATTAATTTTATTTTATATAGAAGCAAACAGTTAAATAATTTGTCCAAGGTCTTAGTAGGTAGTGGAGATAGGATTCAACAGTCTAGCTCCAGTGTCCTCTCACCCATTATATTATTATCTGGGAGTTAACCGTGTTCATGTACTTGTGAAGGGGAAGAAGAGAAATCCAAGCCCAAGTCTCCAAACTTTCACAACAGCAAGGCAGTTTTATCTAGATAATGTTTCAAGTCAGGTGGGAAGCAGGGTTTTGCACTGTAACTACTGAATAGAGGACCTCCCTGCTCAGCGAATGGGAGTACAGTCCAAAGATGACCATAGTGGGTCACACAGAGTTCAGGGCCAGCATAAGTTACACAAAACTTTGTGGGGTGGTGGGGATGGTGGGCTGTGTGTGTCTTATCACACACGTCTGAGATGGTAAGGCTGGTATTTCAACCTGAGAACAACGAACTCTGACCAGGAGTAGTACACCCGAGGAGCGCAAAAGGTCACACAACCGACACCAATGGAAAAGACGAACAAGAGCCTGAGTGGCTGGTTACCTCATTGCACTCATCCACCAGGATAAAGAAGAGATCAAAGCGGGACATGATGGGCGCCGACAGACTGATGTTCTGTTTCAGTGATTTCGATCTGTCGTAGTGTCCGCTGACAGGGTTTGCTGCAGCTAAAATGGATGTCCTGGCATTCAGAGTTGCCTGACCGTGAGAGAAAACCATGAGACTAGAGAACAAACCCAAACTGGTCAATTAACTAAAAGGAAGCAAACGATGTAGCAGGCTTTCTTGGACCACCAGCCCCCAAATCATGACACTGAGACTTATTATTAGTTATCAATGCTTGGCCTTAGTTTAGGCTTGTCCCACTAGCTCTCACAGCTTATTTTTAACCTGTTTCTCTTCATCTACATTTTGTCTTGGGGCTTTTTACCTTTCTTTCATTCTGTATGTCCTACTTTCCTGCTTCCACTGTGTCTGTCTGTCTGTCTGTCTGTTGGCTGCCTGGTCCCTGGCGTCTTCCTCAAGCCTAGATTTCTCCTCCTACTTATTCTCTTTGCCTGCCAGCCCCGCCTACCCCTCTACTGCCTAGCTATTGACCATTCAGCTTTTTATTAAACAAAACAGGTACCTTAGGTAGGCAAGGTAAAACAAATACAACACATCTTTACATAGTTAAACAAATGCAGCATAAACAATTGTAATATATCTTTATATAATTAAACAAATAATCTATTCCACAACAAAAAGGAGGAAGCTTTTTTACCTATTGAATCATCAAAACTCAAGTATGATAACACAACACACTAGGCTCTTCTACATTGGTGATGTAATCTCTTATGAGTCCCTTAGCCACCATTCTGCTAGGAATTTACCTTGTTAACTAGATACAGGTTATAACTGTATCTTGTGACACACAAGACAAAAAAACGACCCACTCAATGTATGGTTCATGTAGTTGAATGCCATGGGCTAGTAAGTCACAACTGACCTAGTAGGTGCTATGTAGGAAGACTGATAACAAAACTATGAAGTTAAAGGAAGAAAGAACTGTATGTACATGCTTATCTATGTTTAAGGTATTCCCAGATATCCACTGTGCTAGGAGTTGTAGAGGAAGATCTTGCTTAAATTTATATAGTAGTGTATTACTTTAAAAATTAAACTAACCAATTTTTTAAAAATTTAACTTACTTTCTTTCAGATTTTTAAAAGATTTTATTTTAAAATTATGTGTATGCATTTCTGTCTCTGTGTGTAGTGCATGTGCATGCAGACCCTGTAGGAGCCAGAAGAGGATGCTGGAATCCTTGGAGCTACAAACTGTCCACTGAGTTCTGGGAACTGAACTGGGGTCCTCTGCAAGAACAGTACATGCTCTTAACTGCTGAGCCATCCATCCGTCCACCAAACCTACTACTTTTAATAAGTTAAGATTCTCTCTAATGTTGGTCATAATATAGTAATCAGTTATTTTCAATAAGTTATCTGTTGATCTTTGAGTATTTTGTGGTACTGGAACTAATCACTATTTGTTATAATAAGCATGTTTATCAAAGAATTTAAGTTTTGTTTATGAAAATTTTGCTAAACATAGTGGGCAAGACAGCCCAGCAGGTGAAAGCCCCTTCTATGAAAGCCTGGTGACCTGAGTGTGACCCCTGGAAACCCATGTAAAAATGGAAGAACCAAAGCCACAAAGCTGTCTTCTGTCACATGCATGCCATGGCACCCCTCCCCCAATAAACATTTCTAAAGCTTTAAATTTTTGAGAAACTAAGAAATGATAAAAATTACACCAGTACAATTACTTTCTATCACAGCAATATATGTACACTGGACCCTCTATAACATCTGTATTTTACATTTTAGATCAGCATTACACATTGAAACAATGTATTTCACCAGGTGGACATCTCTAACATACCAATCTGCAAGGCTAAGGGATACACACCTTCACTCCTGCTTTAGTGATCGATATGGTCTGCTGCTCCATAGCTTCATGGATAGCGACTTGGTCCCGCATGTCCATCTTATCAAATTCATCAATACAACAGACACCCTGTAACCAAACAGATCTAACATTAAGGGCTGGAGATACAGCTTGCTGGTAGAGTAGTTACTTGCCTAGCCTGTGTGAGGAAAGCAGACAAACTGCCTTGTAAAAACAGATGTAAAATGATAAACTCAGTTTCCTACCAGAGACCTTTCCATTCCCTAGGCAAATGGAAGATAGGATGTAAACATTCTTAATTCCTGTTTAGGCAAGACTGTCCAACAGAACAAAGAGGTGGAAGGGAATCTCATGTGACTCACTTAAACTAAGAGCAAAACTATTTATTAATATGCAGACAATATACTCTTCTCAACAATTAAACCTCAGCATCAAGAAACTTGGGCTGGGTGTAACGGTGCACACCTCTGTGGAAGGCAGAGGCAGTAGATCTCTGGGAGCTCCAGGCCAGTGACAAACATAGCCTGACTCTGGTTCAGCCGCTCATTTTAGTCTGGGAAAGTAAAGAGTGAGGGAGTACTACAATGAATATAAGCCTCCACACTCACCAAGAACTGGTCTTTGCCAAATATGTGTGTAATATACTATGTATATTAATGGATATATTAAATATGGATGGATCTATTAAGGGATGTTAGGAGTCTGCAAAGTAACAAATATGTGTGTAATACACTATGTATCCGTGGATGGATCTAATAAGGGATGTTAGGAGTCTGCAAAGTAACAAATTGGAATGTCTAGTCAAAGCAACCAACACATTCTAGGGATGCTCAGAAAGTGTAAGTGTCAATTAACGACAGTCTCAGCCGTGTGTAGTGGCGCACACCTTTAATCCCAGCACTAGGGAGGCAGAGGCAGAGGCAGGTGAGATCTGTGAGTTCAAGGCCAGCCTGGTCTGAGTTCCAGAACAGCCAGAGCTACATAGTGAGACCCTGTCTTGAAAACAAACAAACAACAAAACAAAACCAACAAAAAACCCCCAAACCAACAAAACTTAATGATGACAGTTTCAATTCAAAGTAGATTAATAAAACTGAGTAACATACTAATGAATTCAATAAAAACTATAGATCTTTACTGGTAGGTCAAAGGGTATTCTGACGGTCCAACAGTGCACAATGTCCTTACATTATCAGCCAGCATCAACGCTCCAGCCTCAATGACAAATTCATGAGATTCTTCATCCCTCACCACAGCTGCTGTTAAGCCAGCGGCGCTGGAGGCTTTGCCACTAGTATAGACAGCTCTGGGGCTGAACTCATCCACATGCCTGTTCAAGAACAGCACACAAAGATTCATGAACACATCAATACACTACACGTTCCAGAAATATCAGCTGACAGGAGTTCTATCTCCTTTGACTTCTTAAACTGAGTATGAGGCCATCCTGGGCTGTATAGCAAGACCCTGTCTCAAAACAAAGCAGAGAAGTAGAGTTTTTGATACTCAGTATAACAATTTTCATAGAAGTATTTCCATTACAACAGAGAGAATGGAAACAATTGAAAGGTCCACCAATGCATTATGTATAAAACAAACACCACCACCACCTGCTCCTGCAAACAAAAAGGGATAGAAAAAAAAAAAAAAAAAAAAAAAACCCTCCTATAAGCCACTATTCAAGCAAGCACTAAGCATAAAAGCGAAGGCAGAAATAACTCCAATGTTGACTGATTAATAAATGGACAGTGACTCCTCGAATGTAGCTGGTGGTTCCCAGTGATTTGATTATGAGGATCTGATCTGATCAACAGATGAATCCCTTAGGTACTCATGATAGACCAGCACTATTGGGAAGCAGTGGAAAACAGATGGGGGAAGGGGGTGCATTTGTGTATTTAGGAGAAATCGGCCACTGCTGGAGTACCTGGAAAGGCTCCTGTTTTCCTGTCTTCCCCTACTTCCTAGTTCCCATGAGGTGAGCTCTGATCTCTCTCACTCTCCATCATGACGTTGTCTCCTTATCACCCCAGGAACTATGGAACCAAGTGATTGTGAACGGAAACTGAGTCAAAAGTAAATCCTTCCTCCTTTAAGTTGCTTACTTTATTATGTATAAACAAACACCACCACCTTAGGTGTTGGATATCTTATTGCTTAGGTATCAGTCACAGTGATGGAGGCTGGCTAACACCATGTGGTGGTCGTGTATTATTTAGCCAGAGAAGGAAACAAAATACTGATGCAAGTTCCAACATGGCTTCATGCCAAGTGCGAGTTTATTTCTAAAGACCACATATCAGCCGATTTAAAAAAGTGCACACTGGGACAATGCAGTACACTGTTCCTTTCTATAGGGAGGAGTGACTACTAAGATGTAGAGTTTCCCTCCACGTAACAGTAACATTCTAAACTTAGTTCAACTTATAGTCCTACTGATATATTACAAGCACCAAGCTGCAATGCAAAATGCAAAGGAGTGAATGTCATGATGCATAAATTGCATTTCAATAAAGTTGCTAGAAAACACAATAGAAGATCTAAGAAGGGCCAGCAAGATGACTAATAGGTAAAGGTGCTTGCTGACAAGCCTAATGACCTGAGTTCAATCCCCTGGAAGGATTGAACTTCTACTACATGTTGTCTTCTGAGCTCTGTGTGTACCTGCACATGCAAATAAATGTAGTAATAAAAGATCTAAGAAAACCATACATGTAAAACATAATACTGTCCTAACTGACAACACTGTGGTTGAGAGCACAGCAAATAGAAAAAAATAGAATACTTTAAACATAACTATTACTTTCAATCTAAAATTCATCTTAGGGATGATGACCTTGCTCAAGGGGTAGCATATACAAAGCCCTGGACTCAATCTCCAGCATATCAAAGATGAAACAAAATTCAACCTGTGATACACTTGAAATAATCATAAAACTTAAAACAACTAGGCTGGGCTCAGTGACATGTGCTATACAGACCTTGACTCAAAAGCAGCACCCGCCAGACCGCACTCCTGGGAGCATGGCTGTGGACCAAGGCTGGTCTACAAGCACACACACTCTGCTTTTCCCACTGTACTACTGCAGGCACTTACTTGAGAAACTGGCTCTTAGCTGTACTTGGGTCACCAACAATGCAAACGTTTATGTCCCCACGAAGAGAGGTCCCTTCCCCTGTTGTCTTAGGAACACCACCAAACAGCATCAGCAAGACACCACGTTTTACTTCATCATTGCCTGAAATGAAAAGCTCCAGATAAAAATTCATCTTTCAGGGGGATGGTGAGATGGCCCAGCAGGTAAAGGTTCCAGCTTCATAAGCCAGAAGACCAGAGTTTGATACTGGGAACTCATGTGAAGGAAGAAGGAAACAACCACCTCTACAGAGTTGTCCTCTGACTTTCAAATGTGCCTCCCTCTTGGCATGATATATACACACAGTAACTTAAAAAAAAACAAAACAAAACTGGGGGTTAGTGGTGCACGCCTTTAATCCCAGCACTTGAAGAGAGAGGCAGGCGGATCCTGTGAGTTCAAGGCTAGCCTGGTCGACATAGTTCCAAAAGAGCCAAGACTACATAGTGAGAACTTGTCTCAAATAAAGGAGATGGAACTTAATCTTCCTCTTTCAAAGTAGGCATGAATTTAGTGACTCTTAAACAGTCTAGAGCTCACAAGCATCCTCCTGGGTCGGCCTCCTCCTTGAAGGCAGGGAATTCAGGTACCTAGTATGACTTGAATTTCAACAAGTAACTATGTGGAATTAAAGGCCTGTAGCTCCAAGATTAGGTAGTACACAAGAGCACTGTGTCTCCTCCCTGATCTTGTGTTCTGAACTAAGTGAGCTGCTTTGTGGTGAAGACCTGCCCACTGGATATCTCACATGGTAAGGAATCCAAGCTCCCAGCTATCCACTAGCACTGAGGTAAGTCATCTGAGCCCCTGCATGAGCTGTTGCTCGAACCCCAGTCTACCTTTTGGGGTACCCAAAGCCTGTTGACATATCAACTTGAAGTGTATTGGTGTTTTGTCTGCACGTATGTGTTATGTACCACATGCAGGCCTGGTACCCTCAGAAGGCACTGGATCCCCTAGACCTGGAGTTACAGACAGTTGAGGGTCACTATGTGGGTATTGTGAAGCAAACCCAGGTTCTCTGGAAGCAGTCAGTGATCTTCAGTCCCAACATGAAGATGCCTGAACCAGTCCCACCCATGAAACCTTTACTACTGATTGCAAGTCTGTATCACAAATGGAGCTCTCACCGTGTATAGTAGGGAAGAGGCTGGTGCAGAGATTGTGGTACAGGTTTTTGTCCTGACTCATTTCAAACACCTTTTCCCATTCCTTCACTGTCATTTGGTTCTTAATGCTCTCAGCTGTCTGTTCTTCATCTCTGAGTTCTTTCCCTCCAAACTGAGAGGTGGCAGAAAAACAAAACGGAAAAACATTAGAGCCGAGATAATGTAAAGTTAAAGAAATTTCACTATAATAAAAGTGCTCGAGAGGTCAAGGTTGTGATTTGACTATAGTCCCTCAACTAGCAAGGCTTCAGTTAATAAAGATATGTAAGAGCTTGTCATTTGTCCAGTTAGGAAAACAAACGCTACTATTGTTTTATGCTACTCTGAGCTATAATAGAAGTCATCACTGACATGAAAATGAGCGCAAGCAAAGGGCTTTACCAAGCTCTGCCATCTTAGTAAATCTCACCACTAGGGTTAGGGACATTCGTTTCTAGTATGCACAAGACCCCGTGCTTAATCCCTAGCATGATAAACAAAGAAATAAATAGGTTAAAATAAGACTTACCCTGGGGTTGGTTGGTGCAACATAACAGGCAAGGAAGACGAGCCTGTATGACAGGTCTCTGACACCAAGGGCCCGCAGCCCTCGAATGCCTTCTGTCTCATACCCATCAACTCCACTGACTCGGGAGTTAGTCTCTGCACGTGCTCCTAAGAGTAAGAGAGAAGGTATTTCACAGCTCAAATACTGAAGGTGCTAATAAGAACTAATATATTCAATAAGCCAAAGTTGAAACAGCACCTTTCATAGAAAAATCAATTTTTTAATCTCTTCATACTTCTACGTTCACCTTAATTGGTAGAAGCCAGATATTCGGAGGAGCAGGTGACCAGGACTGGTTAAATCTGAGCAACAAATCACTGACCTGGTACACTAAGCTTGGAGACATCAGGCACAACTATCAGTGTCCCCGTGAAGTCACACTTGTCACCAGCTTGGGCTGACTCCACAGCTTCAGCTCTCAGGATGACCTCTAAACTTCGGGGGATACTTCCTCGGGGAAGTTCTGCTTGAGTCTCTTGAATACGAACCTACACCACAGCAAAAGAGAGAGATGCCTTTATATACTGTATGCCTTTATACACTGACTAAAACCAACTGCTACAAATACCCACATATCCCAGCCTGTGTGTACACTTTTCTGTAGTAGAATATTATTTTAATGTATGTTCCTTTTGTTTATGTTGCATTTGTTTAACTCTGTGAAGTTGTGTTACCGTGCCTGTGTAAAACATCTGATGGTGTAACAAAGAACTGAACGGCCGATGGCAAGGCAGGAGAAAGGATAGGCGGGGCTGGCAGGCAGAGAGAATATATAGGGGGAGAATTCTAGGAGAAGAGATCTAGCAGCTAGAGAAAGAAGGAGGACTCCAGGAGCCAGCCACCCAACTACACAGCAGGCCACGGAATAAGAGTAAGACTTACAAAAGTAAGAGAATGGGAAAAGCCCAGAGGCAAAAGATAGTCAGGAAAATTTAAGCTAAGAAAAGCTGGCGCTGGGCGGTGGTGGTGCGTGCCTTTAATCCCAGCACTCGGGAGGCAGAGCCAGGCGGATCTCTGTGAGTTCGAGGCCAGTCTGATCTATAGAGCGAGATCCAGGACAGGCACCAAAACTACACAGAGAAACCCTGTCTCAAAAGACAAAAAAAAAAAAAAAAAAAAAAAAAAAAAAAAAAAAAAAAAAGAGAGAGAGAAAGCTGGCTAGAAACTAAGCCAATCTAAGGCCGGGCATTCATAATTCAGAATAAGCCTCCATATAGGATTTATTGGGGGAAAGCCCCCCTCCCCCCCAATAGAGTGAAAAACAACCAACAACACGTTTCTCTTTTGTGTGTGCAGAGGGAGGCCAGGGGCCTAGCTCAGGTGTCAATCCTCGGCACCATCCACCTCTTTAAAGCCTGGAACTCAACTATTTGGCTAGGCTGGTTGACCAACTAAGCTTTAGGGATCTGGCTGTCTCTGACTCCCCCCCTCCCCCTTCCAATTCCAAGTACATGCCACCACATTTGGCCTTTTATGGGGGTGCCAGGGATCAAATACAGGTCTCTTCAAGTTTGTGTGACAAACATGTTACAACTAAACTATCTCCACAGGTCCTGCCCTGTAGACATTTGACATATATCAATATTCACTTAACAAGTTGTACCAGGAGCTGGAGATGTCTCAGCAGTTAGGATCAGGGGCTGCTCTTCCAGAGGACTTGGATTTAATTCCTACCACCCATATGAAGGGTCACAACCATCAATAACTCCAATCCCAGAGACTCCAATGCCCTCTTCTGGCCTCTATAGGCACTGCAATACATATGATGCATAGACATACATGCAAGGAAAACACCCATATGCATAAAAATAAATAAAAATTGTGTCCTAAAACTACTTTTAGTCAAATAGTTCAACTGGCTAAGCAATTATATCTAATGCCGGGTGGTGGTGATGCACACCTTTAATCCCAGCACTTGGGAGGCAGAGGCAGGGAGATCTCAGTGGAGTTGGAGGCCAGCCTGGTCTACAAAGTGAGTTCCAGGACAGCCAGGACTGTTACACAGGGAAAGCCGGGGGGGGGGGGGGGGCAATTACATCTACCGGTGCTGAAGAGGTGGTTCAGTAGTTAAAAGAACACTATCTGCTTTGCACACAGTGCACACACATGTAGGCAAAGCACATAAAATTTTTTACCCTAAAACTCCTTTTAGTCAAACAGCTCAATTCATTAAGAGATTAATCTACTGGGGCTGGAGAGATGGTTCAATAGTTAAGAACACTGTTTTAGCAGAAGACCAGAATTTGATTGCTAGCACCCACATGGAGGCTTACAACTATCTACATCCTGGTTATTTTTGTCATTTTAACACAAGCAAGAGCTATTTGGGAAGAGGGTTCCTCAATTAGAAAAATGCCTGTATCATTCTAGCCTGCAGGGGCATTTTCTGGATTAATGATTGATGTGGGAATGCCCAGATCACAGTGGTTTGGGCCACTCCTGGGCATGTGGCCTTGGGTTATAGAAGGAGGATGACCAAGCATTGGAAAACAGTAAACAACATTCCTCTATGGCAGTGGTTCTTAACCTTTCTAATGCTTCAACCCTTTAATACAGCTCCTCATGTTGTGGTGACCCCCAACCATAAAATTATTTTTGTTGCTACTTTATAACTGTATTTCTGCTACTGTTATGAATTGTAAGAAAATATCTGTTTTCTGATGGTCTTAAGCAACCCCTATGAAAGGGTCATTTGACTCTTCCCAAGGGGGTCATGACCCACAGGTTGAGAACCACTATTCTACACCCTCTGCTTCATTACCTGCCTCCAGGTTCCTGTCTTGACTTCCTTCTATGATGGACTACAACTATAAGCTGAAATAAACCCTTTCCTCCCCAAGCTGCTTTTGGTCATGATGTTTATCACAGCAACAGAACCTAAGACAGTCTCTAATTCCTGTAACACAGAACCTGACACCCTCTTCTGGCCTCTGTGGGTACTACATGCATGTGGCACACATACATACATACAAACCAACAAACAAAAACCACTCATATAGATCAGATAAAAATAAATCTTTAAAAACTTTACTTTTGCCGGGCGGTGGTGGCGCACGCCTTTAATCCCAGCACTCGGGAGGCAGAGGCAGGCGGATCTCTGTGAGTTCGAGGCCAGCCTGGGCTACCAAGCGAATTCCAGGAAAGGCGCAAAGCTACACAGAGAAACCCTGTCTCGAAAAACCACAAAAAAAAAAAAAAAAAAACTTTACTTTTGCTGAGCAGTGGTGGTTCACACCTTTAATCCCAGCACTCAGGAGGCAGAGGCAGTCAGGTCTCTGTGAGTTCAAGCCAGCCTTGTCTACAGAGTGAGTTCCAGGACAGCCAGGACTGTTCTATAGAGAAACCTTGTTTCGGAACCACCCCCGCCCCCCAAAAGCCTTCACTTTTAATTGGGTGTGTTGGTGCGGGCCTGTAATCCCAGCACTCTGTAACTGGAAGCAGTAGGATCAGGTCATCCTTGGCCACACTGTGAGTTCAAGACCTGTCTGGGCTACATGAGAACCTGCCTCAACAAAACAAAATCAAACCCCAAAAAACTTTTACCTTTTACCCTAAAACAATTCTCTGTTTTCAAAATGACTGTCATACCCTCCTTAAACTTCTCAAAGAAATTTTTGAGAAGCTTCCAACAAACTTTCACACCTCTATACATTAACATTACTTACATACAGATGTTTTCTTTAAAAAAAATTCATATTTTCATTTATTTTCTGTATGTGTGTGTGCATGCATGGACAATTCAGGGGAGTCGTTCCTCCTTCCACAAAATAGGTCTGTGGGATCAAATTCAGGTCAGGCTTGGCAGCAGACACCTTCCTGCTAAGCCATCTTGCCTACCCAATGATGCTTTCTTTATTGCAACATCTACAAACTATAGACATCAAGAAACTTCACACCTCAGCAGGGCATGGCAGCACGTACCTTTAACCCCAGCACTTGGGAGGCAGAGGTAGGTGAATCTGAAGCCATCCTAGTCTACAAAGTGAGTTCCAGGACAGCCAGGGCTACACACTGAAACTCTTCAAACCCACACCCACTCAAAAAAACAACAAACAAACAAAACAAAAAACAAAAAACAAAACTTCACACCTAACTATTTCAGTACTGACCTCTAACGGGGAAAAAAATCAACTATATTTAAGGTCAACAAATGTTTCCCACTGGAAAGCAAAGAGTCAGGTGTGGGCACTTTCAGGAACTGGGGATTTGTTTGTTTTGGAGACAGGGTCTCATGTAGCCCAGCACGGTCTCCAATTACATACTGAAGGATGACCTTGAATTTCTGATCCTTCTGCCTTTACCTCCCAAGTGCTGGGACTAGAGGCATGCACCACCAAAGCCAGTTTATGGTGTGCTAGGGATAAAATCCAAGGCTTTGTACTGCTAAGCCAGCACTCTATCTACTGAAGCACATTCCCAGACTATGTACCACTTCTACCTCACAGAACACTCTCCTTTATTCTTGCTGATAATCTGTTAACACTGTGGAGACAATTGTTACAGGATGACCTGCAATGGACAAGAAGTCAGGGAAGAAAACCTGTCATTCTTTCTTTCTCTATTATGGAGCTCTGGCTATCCTGAAGTTGCTATGTAGACCAGGCTGGCCTCAAAGATCCACCTACCACTGCCCCCAAGTGCTAGGTCTAAAGAAGTGCACAACCAAGCCTGGCTCTTGTAACTTTGAATCTTGCTTTGAAAGGTCCTCTTGAGAGGGACACTTATGGTACGTTCAAGTTGAAATGAGAATGTATAGAAGAACAAACACACTGTTGTACTTTCCTAGAATCTCTCTGCGAATACCCCACGGGTATGTGAATATTCAGATTTTGGTTATTTTCCCATCTCCAGTTCTTCTGAAATAGTCGTAGTCCCTACTCACAGAAATTAGAGCATCTGCAGGAATACAACTTGCTGATGAGGCAGCAATAAACTTTATGAAAAGGGAGAAAAAACTCTAATACTTACATAAATTCCTTAAAAACTGACATCTAAATTGAGTTATCACAAAGAACAAAAAAAAAAATTATGAGTGGTGAATCGGATCTACTGTACTATTTATCTAATACATATATTATATATGAATCTGATCTAAACAGAAGTAAATACCTTTTGAAAATCAACAAATCTTGATTTATTAGTGTCTAGCAGGAACCTCTTCCTGTTGGCACACACTGGATTTCGGCAGATATTCGGCTGTGTATATTTGAACTGCTGTTCTACGTCCTTGATCACTGTTTGACAGTCCAGGCATAGGAAAGTTCCACTCACGAGCTCAGGGTGAACAGGGTGAGTGCGCACCACCTGCCCACTGATGCGGGTGAGCAGCCCAATCCTGGATGACGTGAGCTCACGAATCCTGTTTGAAGACAACAGTCACGTTAATAAATATCCATCTTTCTTTTTCTTCAGTTCTGCGGACTGAACCTAGGACCTAACACTGAGCGAACCCTAGTTCGTTTCCACTTCCCATTTTCTTAGTGTAGGAACCCTAAGAAGTTTTTCTTTAAGTTTTTAAAATTATGTATGAGTGTGTCTCTGGTGGGTATGTGCATGTGAGGGCAAGTGCTTTCAAAGGCCAGAGACACTAAATCCTCCTAGAGAGTTAAAGGCAGTTGTGAGCCTCCTGATATTTGTGTTGGAAACCAAATTCAGGTCCTCTGCAATTAGCAGTTCACACTCTTACCCGCTGAGCCATCTCTCCATTCCATAATTTCTGTTTTTATTAAGAGTGATTAATGATAAACATGCTTTAAAAGAATGGAAACAAATTATCCCTTAGACTTTCCTAAAAGAATGGTTTGGTCAGTAGGCCCACTGCTAATGTATGTAACACAAATTCATAACAAAAATAAAAATGAGCTGGGCAGTGTTGACATACACCTTTAGTCCCAGCACTCAGGAGGCAGAGGCAGTTGGATATTTGGGTTTGAGGCCAGCCTGATCTACAGAGTGAGTTCCAGGACAGCTAGACATAAACTCTGTTCCAAAAAACCTAAATAAATAAATACAAATATGAAAGATAAAAAGACTGAAGAAATAAAAAAGCTAGGTGCCTTGACATGCGTCTAAAACCACAGCATGTCACTGAAGGGGTGAACCAGCAGATTTTGGGTGTTTGCTGGCCAGCCAGCCTAGTCAGAGGGCCATCTCAGGCTCAGTGAAAAATACTGTTTCAAGACTGAAGAACTCAGAGGTTAAGAGTACTTGCTGCTCTTCCAGAAGATCTGAGTTCAGTTCCTAAGCACCCATGTCAGGCAGTTCACAACACGTAACTCAGTCCAGGGGAATCTAGCACTCTTTGGGCACTGTACACGCTTGGGATTCATGAATACACACAAACACACACACACACACACACACACACACACACACACTACACTGGATGCCCTGGAACTAGAGTTACAGACAGCTTTGAGCTGTCATGTGGGTTCTGAGAACTGAACCTGATCCTCTGGAAGAGCAGCCAGTGCTCTTAACCTTTGAATCATCTCTCTGAACCCCACTGGTATATGCCTTTAATTCCAGTACTTAGGGAAACAGAAAGTCAATTTCTGTAAAAATCAATCACTGTAAGTTCAAGGCCAGTGGGTCTACATACTGAGACTCTATATTCATTAAAGCCCTAAAATTTATTAATTTCTTTTACTTTTTTCTTTTCTTTTTTGAAACAGGCTTTCACTACATATCTCTGGCTGACTTGGAACTCACTATGTAGACCAGCTGGCCTTGAACACAAAAGAGATCACGTCTCTGATTCCTGAGTGCTGGGATTAGGCAGGTGCCAATTATTGGCCTTATTCATGAATTTCTGCAAACTATGCTTAGTTCTCAAATCCCCCCTCAGCAAATCCTGTCTCCCAGTTTACCTAAAAGGTGCCTTAAAAATGACAATACTGAGTATCTGCCTCACTTCATACTGCCCGTCCTATCTCCATGGGAAAACAAGTTTCTCCAATCTAAATTTTCTGGGTAATAGGTTTAAACACTTCAAAATGCCAATCTGAACTGGGTGCAGCAGCACATGCAAAGAAGAGACTGGATGATTGGCAGTTTGAAGCCAGCATGAGCTACACAGCTCAAGGCTTGACCTTTATAAAAATATTTACAGCAACAAATCTGTCTTTTGACTTAAGTAGAAAACTCGAAACAGGAGCTGGAGAGATGGCTGGAGCTGGAGAAATGGCTCAGAGGTTAAGAGCACTGACTGTTCTTCCAGAGGTTCTGAGTTCAATTCCCAGCAACCACATGGTGGCTCACAACCATCTGTAATGAGATCTGGTGCCCTCTTCTGGCCTGCAGGCATACATGCAGGCACAACACTGTATACATAATAAATAAATCTTTAAAAAAAAACAAAAAAAAACCTTGAAACAAAAGACATGACAGGGGGCTGGAGAGATGGCTCAGTGGTTAAAAGCACTGGCTGCTCTTCTAGAAGGCCTGGGTTCAATTCCCAGTACCCACACGGCAGCTTACAACTATCTGTAATTCTAGTTCCAGGGGATCCAACACCCTTACACAGATGCACCAATGCAAATAAATAAATCATTTAAAAAATTTTTAAAAAGGCAACAACAAACCCCAAAAAAGATTAAAAAAAAAAAAAGACGACAGATGAGAACACTGAGACCCAGCAAAGTAAGAGTGGTCTGTTTATATAAAGCCAGCTGTTAGCCATTTCTGAATGCCCAGTAAGTGGTGCTGATATGATAGATCCTTTCACCCCCAAAAGATTCCTTCCTTACTTGTGTCTAGTAGGTAGGTCTTGGAAGGCAACATAAAAATCCTTGGCAAAAGGGATCTCCTTTCGGTCTTTCACGAAGGTCTTCAAGGCTCGACACAGGTAAGGGTAGACTCTGAAAAACAAACAGGTCAGTGACAGCTGACTCTTACCAAGCCTGCCTTCTTTTTCATGTTTGTCAGCATTGAGACTACAGCAGCCCATGGTCACAAAAGACAGCTGCTTGCTTCTGTAATAAACCCTGCTGCTGTGTATATGGGTATGCACATCCACAAAAACATCTGAAGCCAGAGAGCAGCACTAGGTGTCTTTCTGCATCATGTTACATGGTCTCTCACTGATTAGCTAGACTGGCTAGCCAGCAAGCACCGGGATCACCTTCTCCATTCCCCAGCCTTGGGGTCACAGGTATTAACCACCACTCTAGTTTATGTGGGCACCGGGAAATAAACTCCGATCCTAATGCTGTACAGCCAGCACTTTCACCCATGGAGCTATCTGCCCAGTTCCCCTTCAAGTGTTCTTCAGTCAGCTATGACTAAAATAACAGACTCCCCCAACTTCTAATCCACCATGAAAACAGGACCATGTCTCCTAATCTGTGTCTTCTCTTTTGTAACTATTGACAAAAATCCGTATTTATCCAAGCATTTATTTAGAACAAAGCAGATCATTATGTGTGAACAAAGCTGTTGTTTTGTTTTGTTTTTTGAGAAAGGGATTCTCTATAACAGCTCTGGTTGTCCTGGAACTCTCTGTAGAACAGGCTGGCCTTAAACTCACAGAGATCTGCCTATCTCTGCCTCCCAAGTGCTGGGATTAAAGGCATTCGCCACCACGCCCGGCAACAAAGCTGTTTTTTTTTTTGTCATACATAGTTAAAAACAAAATGAGCTCAAGTTGTTTCTACCCCTAAAACACTCAAGCTATGCTGGAATGTGACCCCAGTACTTGGGAGGCAGAGACAGGGAGATCTGAGTTTGAGGTCAGCTTGGCCTACAAAACAAGATCAAGACCAACCAGGGTATAAAGAAACCCTGTCTTAAAACAAAAAACAAGGCCAGGCAGTGGTGATACACGCCTTTAATCCCAGCACTTGGGAGGCAGAGGCAGGCGGATCTCTCTGAGTTCAAGGTGAGCCTGGTCTACAGAGCGAGTTCCAGGACAGCCAGGGCTATGAGAGAGAGAGAGAGAGAGAGAGAGAGAGAGAGAGAGAGGGAGAATGCGCTAGAGCGAGCATGTAATAGAACAGCTGCATGACACAAAGTGAGATTTTCTTCTTGGGAAAACTATATAAAGTAACTGTTTTTCTAAACATCTGATATGAGGAAACCCGGCTCCACAGAGGCCTATGTTGAAGACACACCAGCATTAACAGGAACACTTGTACCAAAGGGCCTCTCCTTAGAAGGAAGTAATTGTGACGCTGCCCTTCTTCCTTACAAAGGAACACATCCAGGCAAGAAGTTGGCTTCTCAGGCTTCATGTCTTTTCAAGGGAAAAATGAACACGCTCTTACCTATAGAACTCTTCCTGAATGGTGGTAGAAAGTTGTTGGTTAAACTGTTCCAGGTCTGCAAAACTCACAACCAGCGTGTTTCTCTCAGGACGAATCAGCTCCTCTGCAAACTGCAAGTATTTAATCTCTCCATCACTACCCTGGAACCTGCAGACACAAAGTCACATTAAACAGAGGAACTTACGCAGTAAAAAAAGAATCTGGACACTAGGCAACTTGGTATGTTGGTTAATGGGCATCAGCTTTAGGGTCAGAGACGTCCACATTCAGTATTTCCAGGACTTGGGGCAAATTATTTACTTTTCTAAACTTTTTTTCCCCCCAAGACAAGGTTTCTGTGCATAGTCCTGGCTGTCCTGGAACTTGCTCTGTGGACTAGACTGGCTCGCAGAGATACACCTGACCTCCTGGATGATTTAACATTTTCTAAACAACAGGTTTTTTAAATTATTGCTATGTGTAATTAAGATCAAACAGTTAAGAAACAGAGTTAAAAAAATCCAAGTATTAAATTTCTATTAATCATAATTTAAGAAGCAGAATAAAGAAGCCAGGAACATAGTTCAGTGCTAGAGTGCTTGCTTGACCAACATGCATGAAGTCTTAGATCTAATCTCCAATATCACAAAAAAAATCTTAAAGTAAGCAAAACAAACAACACCACACATAGAAATGAGGTATCACTGTTAAAGACCCCAAGAAAATGTAAACACATGAAGTGATGGTGATTTCCCAACCAAAGGCAAAGTAGATTATCATACTGATTTATTTTCTGCTCTTTTCATACTGTGTAGATCAGGTTTTGTTTTGGGCAAAATTAATTTCTCTTCTAACTACATCAGGCTCAAATTCTTCTAAAATATTTATTTTAGACATATCCAAGTATAAAGCATTACATGTGATACCTAAAGGCACAGAAAAGGCTGGGTTAGCATTCTTAGGAGACAAGACACAAACAATAAAGAATGTTTCTATTGATAAGAAGTGCCAGAAAAATAAGCCAATTATGCATAAAGGAATTATCTATATAATAAAGATTCAAATATGTAAGAGGTGGCATTGGAATTCTTCCCTGAAAGTCATTAAAAGTTAAATTTATAAAAAACAAGTGGCTGGGCTTGGTGGTGCAGGCCTGTAATACTAATTACTGGAGAGGGAGGCTAAAGGTGGAAAACTGGAAGTTCAAGGATCATCTGGGCAGCTTAGAGGGAACTTTTTTCAAAATAAAAAAGTCAAAAAAGGCCCAGGGAGCTGTGTGCAGTGGTGTACTCCTTTAATCCCAGCACACAGAATGATTTCTGTCAATTCCAGACAGCCATGGCAACACAGTAAGACCCTGTCGAGTAAATAAATAAAGGGGGTGATGCTGGAGATATATAGTTCAGTGGCAGAATGCTTGTCTAGCATGTATAAGGCCCTGGGTTCCTTCCCCAACACATTAAGAAAACAAGCAGGCAACCAAAAACAAAGCAGATGATTTAACCACCTATGGTAGCTGATGGTGATTTTGGAGAATGAAACTGTAATAGAAAATTTAGAAGTAGCTGGGTGGTGTTGGTGCACACCTTTAGTCCCAGCCCTTGGGAGGCAGAGACAGGTGGATTTCTGAGTTTGAGGCCAGCCTGGTCGACAGGGTGAGTTCTAGATAGCCAGGGCTACAGACAGAAAGCCTGTCTCGAAAAACAAAACAAAAACTGAAAAAGAAAAAAGTAGACTTTATTCTGTAAACAAAAACAAAGCTGCTTCTGTGAAAGGAAGTTGATTTTTAAAAACAAAGTCTTCGTTTATGCTTAGCTTCAACACTTAGCTACTAAGTAAAGGTAAAGGCACTTCTTTTTGGTTTTGTTTTCTGAGACAGGGAAGGTTTCTCTGTGTAGCCCTGGCTGTCCTGGAACTTGCTCTGGAGACCAGGCTGGCCTTACACTCTGAGATCCGCCTGTCTCTGCTGATTAGAGGTGTGCCCCATCACCCAGTGAAGGCACTTTTATTATCTGCAGAACCTTTCCAATACCTTTGTGAGGGGTAGGATGGCTAGAGGGCTGAGAATGCCAGAGCTGACAGGAGAAGGCCCTGGAAAACAGGCTTACTGCCCTCACAAGGGAAGCAGCAGCAACTGCCTACTGCCTCAAAGGTTTATAGCAGTGGTTCTCAACCTTCCCAACGCTGCCACCGGTTAATACAGTTCCTTATGCTGTGGTGACCCCCCACCATACAATTATTTCATTGCTACTTCATAACTGTAATTTTGCCACTGGTATGAATCGTAATCTGATTATGCTCTTCCCAAGGTGTTGAGACCCACAGGTTGAGAACCACTGGTTTATACTTTCCAAGAGTCTTGAGTTGGGTTGTGAAGTACGAGCAGCAGTTGTACTGACTGCACCAAGAACATTATCCAAAGTAGGAAAATGAATTTTTTCAATCAGTTTTAAGTATAGCAGAATTTCCTAAGATAGCAGTATAATTCAAGTAGCAAAATGGAAGATGAATGGGTAAGCAATATGTGGTAGGTACATACATGCCATGTAATTTTACTCTGCCTTACAAAGAAACCTCTGACTGCAATAAGCTGTCTAGCAAAATTAGCCCCGCACACTACGTATACAAGGCATCTATAATCATCCAATTCAGGGATGTAAGTGTGGCAGTTGTCAGTAGGCTAGGACAGGGGCGCATAAAACTGTTTAACAGGCAGAGTTTGTGTGGAAAGATGAGAGTTTCCAACAGGGATGACAGGGATACAACAGGCTGAACGCACTTCAAGATGCTACTTTTTGCACACACCTCCAAAAGGTCAAAACAGTTTTTGTTACATACTGGCATAATCCTAAAAAATAAACAAACAAATAAATAAATAAAAGAATTTTGTAAGCCAAGTCAATGTGTCTGCACTCCATACTGGCGGCAGAAGAGTAAGGAACGCACTGGTATGTACCAGCTGCATGATGTAAACCAAGGGGTGGGACCCTG
>CABHPP010142924.1:0-22855 GCA_902168425.1 Peromyscus attwateri | reverse complement strand
CACCCCCAAGTCCCAGTAAGCATCATCAGCAGATGGATTAACCCATTTATGAGGGCACCTCCCAAAGTCTTTTGGACAATGCTGTATTAGGGATTAAACCTATAACACTCAAATTTCCTGGGGGGGGGGGGGGGGCGGGGGGGGGGGGGGGGGGGAGGGCAGGCATTCAAATCCAAGCCACAAAGTGACTGCATTGTCTTGTCGAAGACGGAGTCGTTACTCCCACCTTTATGGGCAGCAGTGATTGCGGATGCTAGAGCAGGATGAAGGAAATCGGCCATGCCAGCGATCACAGCTAAGTGTGTTACCCAAGCACAGTCCCAAATGGTAGCGTTTGCTGGAACTGGCAGCTTCTTGTCACTCCCGCTGTCAGTCAGCCACCTGTGACCTGGCACGGTCTCGGCACCTGCTGCAGATCACCTCTGGGCCTTTCAGATGGTTCTCGAAGCACGGGGGTGTGATGAAGCCTCAGGTTCAGGCCCTTTGCTTTTGAAACCATCCACAGGGCTTACTCAGACAGGCCCTTCATGATTGTACCTTGATTGTTCATTGTGTGCAAATTAGAAGAGAAAAGAAAATTATCCGTGAGGGTACAACCTAGAAATAGCCAACATTGAACATGCTGCTGGGTAACTGCCTATGCTTGTTTCTGTCTGACCACACCTACATGTGTAAAACTAACTAATCTCAGATATCTGTTTATGTAGCCCTATATGAATACAAAATATCCCATTGAGTGGGCACATTGTAATTTAACTGATTTTTTTACTTTTCAGTTTTATTTCTTATATGTATGTATATGTGCCTGAATGCATGACTATCAGGTACCATGTATGTGCCTGATGTCTGAGGAGACCAGAAGAGGGCATTAACTGGAGTTAGAGACATTTGTGAGTTGCCATGTGGGTGCTGGGAATTGAACCCGGGTCCTCTGGAAGAGCAGCCAGTGCTCTAAGTACTGAGTCATCTCTCCAGCCCTTTAGTTAATATTTTTTTAAAAAATATATTTATCCTTTAATCCCACCACTTGGGAGGCAGAGGCAAGTGGATCTCTGTAAGTTCAAGGCCAGCCTGGTATACAAAATGAGTTCCAGGACAGACAGAGTTGTTACACAAAGAAACCCTCTCTTGAAAAACCAAATATACATACATTCTGTGTGTGTGTGTGTGTGTGTGTGTGTGTGTGTGTGTGTGTGTGTGTATTTGTGTGAACCATGTGCATGCAGGAGCCCTTGGAGGTCAGAAGAGGGCATCAGATCCCCTAGAACTGGTGTTAAGCTCAGTTGTGAGCTGCCATATGGATGCTAGGAACCAAACTCGGGTCTCTGAAAGAGCAGCATCTCTCCAACCCTGATATTTAACTAATACTTATTTTTTTTTTAAAGATTTATTTATTTATTAGGTATACAGCATGAATGACCACAGGCCAGAAGAGGGCACCAGATCTTGTTACAGATGGTTGTGAGCCACCATGTGGTTGCTGGGAATTGAACTCGGGACCTCTGGAAGAGCAGTCAGTGCTCTTAACCTCTGAGCCATCTCTCCAGCCCCTAACTAATACTTATTTATCAGATGCCTAAGGCTTTTGTTTTGTTTTTTTGTGGGGTAGCGTGAACATGTGCCCTTGTGTGTGCATGTATGTATGTCTGCATCTGTGTGCAGGTTGGGGTACATGGCTCACGTGTACATGGTATGGAGGTTAGAGGCCCACTTGGGGTGTCATTTTTCAGGCAACTTCCACCTTTTGTTTGAGACAGGATCTCCCATGATCCTGAAATGTTGTTAAGTGAGCAACAAGCTCCAGGGATCTGCACCTCCTCTCCTTCCCATCTCACCTGCTGGGATTACAGGCATGGGCAACCGTGCCAGCTTTTTACGTGGGTGCTGGGGACCCAAACTCAGGTTTCTCATGCTTGTAAACCAAGCACTTGATGGCCTGAGCTAGCTCTCCAACCTCTTGCATGGATTGCTTTATTTTGTTTTGCTTGTGGGATGGTCTGGATTTAATTTTTTTTAAATTCAGTGGTAGAGTGCTGCAAAGTACAGTTCAGGGGGAGCAATACCTCTATTGAAGTCTATGAGGCTGATCAACTGATTAGAAGTTCATGAACAAAAAAGGAAAGAAAGAAGGAAGAGAAGGAAAAAAAAAAGAAAAGAAAAAATCCAATATGGAGCCAGTGCTCACCATCAACTAGAGAATGCTGGGAGTAAACAGATCACAGACTGTTAGGAGCTACAGTCAAGGACAGATAGGAGCTATGGGGATATGCCTGGCACAGGCTGTAAAGCTGACCCGAAATCTGAAGGATTAGGAGTTAGGCAGACCAGAGAGGACACGGTGTGTCCCAAGTCCAGTCAGCAGATGAATGTGGGGAAAGAGCAGGATTACAGTGTTACCAGGATGAAAAGCCTCGGGAACGGACAGGGGCCATACTAAAGAGATGGGTTATATTCCTGAACCCCAAAGACTTGTTCCATTGTTCCTGGTTCCCAGTTCTGATGTCTCTGAATAGATAGGGCTTAACACTCCCAGGGGGGTGGGTAGATACCTGTCTTTTATTTGGAAAAGAATAAAGCATTTGCTCTCTAATTGTGAAGCTATACGAGGTAAGGACAAAATCATTAAGAGGTGAGATGGACACTTTATTATTTATTTTTGTTGTTGTTGTTGAACGTAGACATCACAGTAAGACACAGTCCCCAGGTTGTCACGTGATACCACCTGGAGCATCTCAGAGGCACAGAGGAGAGTGCTGTCGTGAATTGGGTTGGGAGGGGTTGCCTACGTGCACAGATGTGGCTGGGTGGAGTCTCATAGAACGAATGAAGAAAGAGAAGCTCTCTCATCCAGATTCATAAAGGCGTGTTGACCTGGAGGGGATGAGAAATCAATATTGTTCTCTAGTGGAAAGTTTGATTGTGGATCAAAGCGCAGAAGAATCGGCCGATGTTTCTCATCACAAGACAGCTCCTTGATGGGTAGGCTTAGCTTGAATTTTGTGTTGCCTCCTGGGGCAAAGATTATAAAAGAAAATTTGAAAGCAGAAACATGCTCTGTTGCCCAGGGGGTTGCATCAGATCTGACTCTTAAGTTAGAGAGGGGCTGTCATACAAGAAATGGAAAACAAGGGCCACCAGGGCCCGGGCGCGGCTTGGCTTTCTCCTGACCACCCTCCCACCCCCTCCCCCCCCCACCCCCCCCCCTCCTCCCCCCCCCACCCCCCCACCCCCACGCCCGCACTGCACAGGGGGACTACCCATTCCAGCTCCTGTTACCTCTCCTGCTATCAGTTTCCCCCTCCTGAGAAAAACCTCTTCATAAACATATTTGTTTACATTTGTTTGCATTGACCTTCCTTTTTAAATTGTTGAGTGCCTTCTAATGGGCTAGCGGCTTATCCAGTTTTCACACTCTCCTGGGGGAAAGCAGACACATACAACGTTTACGACGCGCTAATTTTTTTTTTTTAACGGAGAAGTGAGCTTGGAGCAACAGGGAGAAGAGAGACCGCAATGAGTATTCAGAAGTTCAGTGCCAACACCCATTGCCTCTCTGTTCTGCTGCCAAGAAGCAAGGGCCCAACACAAAGAGGGGGCGGGGTTGGGGAGTCAATACAGAGAGAACATCCCCTCCAGAGGGATGCGGGGGTCACCAGGTTCAGTGACAAATTCTAGGTGGAATGTTTCAGTTGAGTTATCCACGGATCTTGGCTGCACACACGTCTGTTCTCTCACACAGAGAAGAAGGGCTAAGAAAACATGCTCTCAAGCAGTGGAGAGTCTCACTTGGCAGACCTTGGTGATCGATCAGCTTGATTGGTCAAGCGTACTTCTGAGTTTTTGCACCCCTGACATATGGGTAAGCAAACAGGGGAACGGTACATCCTAAATGTGGATGGTGCCATCTACTAGGCCTGGGTGGGATAAAAAAAAAAAAAATCAGAAAAAAGAGGCAGTCCTTCTGGGCCTGTAGCTCTGCGTCTCTTGAACAGATGTGGGTTTGACCTTGGTTGTCCCTGGTGGCCATCAAACTCCCGACTCTTCATTCTTGGGCTATGAACTCATGCCAGCGACTCTCCAGCCTCAGTCCTGGTTTGCATCATTGGTCTCTCTTGATCTAAAGCTTCCAGCCTCTAGGACAACTAATTCTAATGGCTACTGGTGTCTCTGGTGGCCTGGGGACAGCCATGTGAGACTAACCAGTTCTTGATGGCGTAAGCCAACCTAACAAGTCCCTCTTAGAGTTACACATACATTCTGTTGGCTCTGTTCCTTTCAAGCAGGATTTCTCACGTATTTTTACCACTCACAGCCTCTTTGTATCTAAGACTCTTTTATGTGATCTCAGCTACATAAGTATATAAAATAAGATATGCATCAAACATTCCTGATAATTCACGAAGAAATTTATTTTAAGAGTTCTTTGCTATACACATAATTTCACCATTTATCAAAGATAAAAGCAAATTGCTTTGGCGAAATGAATGTGCTTATTTGTCTTTACAAAAATAAATCTTGGCTGAATATTTGATACTGTAGGACATAGAGTATCTTCAATGTTTTTCAGAGTTAATCAATATCTTTTATTTTATAATTGTCAATGCTGAGAATGCCGCTTCACGTAAATATGTGTAGTATAAAATGGCAGAAGTGTGTTTAAAGCCATTTCAGAAGTTTTGGAAATCTTAATGCTAACCCCATGCCAAAATTCATGTAACAGTTTCTTATGACGCTCAAGCCAACAACTCATACATACAGTCATTTTTGTTTATTTAACTTTTTTTTTTTTTTTTGGTTTTTCGAGACAGGGTTTCTCTGTGTAGTTTTTGGTGCCTGTCTTGGATCTCACTCTGTAGCCCAGGCTGGCCTCGAACTCACAGAGATCTGCCTGGCTCTGCCTCCCGAGTGCTGGGATTAAAGGCGTGCGCCACCGCCGCCGCCCGGCTAACTTTTATACATAATATTTAGGTCTATTTTTTGTGTATGAGTGTTTTTCCTGCATGAATGTATGCACACCATCTCCATGCCTCGTGCCTGAGTATTTCAGAAGAGAGATCCCCTGGAACTTGAATTAAGGATGCCTGTGAGGCACCATGTCGGTGCTGGGAACTGACCCCAGGTCCCTGTAAGAACAAACACTCTCAAATTCTGAACCATCTTCCCACCCACCTCAAACAGCAACTCTTAAAAGCAAACATTCTGCTGGGCATGGTGGTGCACGCCTTTAATCCCAGCACTAGGGATGGAGAAGCAGGTAGATCTCTGTGAGTTCAAGGCCAGCCTCATCTATATAGTGAGTTCTAGGACAGACAGATCTACATAATGAGATCCAGTCTACACAAAACAAAGCAAAACAAAAAGAACAACTATAAAAAATAAAACATTTTAACACATTTCACTTCAAAGATATGCCAACTTAATATTTACATGCTGAGGAATGACAGGAAGAAAATATTAAGTCTCTGTTTTCTATAATTAAGCCATGATGCTTGTATAATAGCAGAAAACTGTATATGCAGTAGAAACACTGCAGCTCATAATGCAGGACAGTCTTGAGTCTGAGCAGACTTATTTCAGAAGGGGTTTACTGGTGTTGCATGGCAATGTGGGCAGTGCAGCATGGGCAGGCTGTGTGTTCAGAGCCAACGATGTAGTGTGGTCACATGCATGGCAGGAGAGAGGGCTGCCAGAACACACTTCAGGTTCAATTATGCATTTTATTTTGAATTAATTTTTGGTTCTTCCGTATTCAGAAAACTTATTGTTGTCATGGGGGAGGGGGGCTCCCACCCGTCTGGTTATGTGAACCTGATGGGGTTCAGAAGCCACAGTTAACATAGTTGTCTCTAGAGCTTGGGTTCTCAACATGTTGGATTCTCTTGGATTAAGACCTCCTTGGGGGTTCAATGACCTTATTGCAGGAGGTACTTATTAAATATTCCAATTATGATTCATAACTGTAGCAAAATTGCAGTTATAAAGTATCGACAAAAACAATTTTATGGTTGGGGGGTCACCACAACATGAGGAACTGTATTAAAGGGTCTCAGCATTTGGAAGGTTGAGAACTACTGGCTAGAGAATCCTGCTAATCCACAGAGCAAGCAGACATGGGTGAAAGGGTTTTTTCCTTCCCTTGTTTTTTTTCTAGAAGCTGAGTGCTTTCCGGATGGATAACAGAGACAGATACTGGGCTAGCATGATTAAATAGAGTGCTAACCATCTGTTCAGGCTTCCAGGATAGTTTAAGAGAGGGATGGGGGTAATTCACAATAGACAGTGGGTGATGCTTCAGGAGTCTCAGTCAAACAATTCTATGAATGTCATATTCTGACTGCAACGATTGTGAAGCTGCCTTTCTCCAATCTCTTCTTCCATTTCTTTTTTCTTTTTTTTTTTTTTTTTTTTTGTTTCTTTGAGACAGGGTTTCTCTGTGTAGCCCTGGCTGCCCTGGAATTCACTCTGTACACCAGGCTGGCCTCAAAGTCACAGAGATCTGCCTGCCTCTGCCTCCTGAGTGCTGGGATTAAAGATGTGCACCACTATTGCCCTGACCTCTAACCATTTGTTGGGACCAACTGTGGATGATTTTTACTTCTCAAGAATCATTGTTCTGTAGACTAGGCTGGCCTGGAACTCACAGAGATCCAGGACAGGCTCCAAAGCTACACAGAGAAACTCTATCTCAAAAACCAAATAAATAAATAAATAAATAAATAAATAAATAAATAAATGAATGAAGAAAGAAAGAATCATTGTTCTAGTTTATGTGATAGCTAGTGTCTTAAAAACTATTCTCTCTCTCTCTCTCTCTCTCTCTCTCTCACACACACACACACACACACACACACACACACACACACACGAAAGAGAGAGAGAGAGAGACAGAAACAGAGAGACAGAGAATGAGTTTCCTGTTACTCCATACTGATCAGCAATAGATCTAAGCAGTTCTAGGAAAGGTGTACCAGTATTTATACAGCTACACACAATGGTGTTGTATGATATTTTGTTTGTGTTCTAATGGAAAAACCTTGCCTGGAGATCAGAGGACGGAGCTAGCCACTAGTTAACCATAGAGGCCAGGCAGTGGTGGCGCACACTTTTAATCCCAGCACTTGTGAGGAGGAAGCAGGAAGATCAGGAGTTCAAGGTCACCCTGGGCTACAAGAGATTGATCTAGTGTAAAAGAGACACAGAGCTGGGTGATAATGGTGCACAACTTTAATCCCAGCACGTGGGAGGTTCAAGCCTTTGAGAAAGATTCTTCAAAATTCCCAAAGTTTCTCTCTACTATTCCATATAGGAGTCCAGTTGCGCTACAGATACCACACCATATCCTTTCACGAATGGAACTCCCTTGAGGAATTGTTCCCTGGGCTCAGACGGACAGGGGAAGAATAAACCCTGAAGTAACCCAGGTAAGAACGGTAGGTGGCAACCACCCCCACCTCCGCATAGAAACAACAGTCTTGCTCCTTGAACTTGGAGCCCAACGAAGGGCCCCCGCAGAGCTGTGAGGGGGCTTGCCGCTGCAAAGCAACTGGCAGCTCTGTGAGCACCAGGAGGTTGGGACTGGAGAGCTGAAGGCCACTGAAAGGCTGGCCCCAGCGCTGGCCCCATAGGGAGGACTCCTTATAGAACAACAAGCAAAAGGAAACCCTGTCTCCCTCCCCCGGTCTTCCAACTGCCTTCTGTGCTCCCCGCTGTAAAGTCTAATAAGAAGCCTGCTGACAAAAAAAAAAAAAAAAGAAAGAAAGAAAGAAAGAAACTAGTTTGCAGAGCCCCAGACCGAGCCTGCCAGGACCGAAGAAGAGAGGAGTTGGAATCTTTTTTGAGACCATCCCGCGCTCACCAACACCCCAGGGGCGGGCTGACTTGGATGGCAGGCTTTTGCTGCCCGCTGCGGCGTCCCCACCAGAAAGAAAGAGGTGCAGGTATAATGCCCGATGCTGAGGGAAGTGAAACACTGCACGAGAATGACGTGTTACGTTGGCCTCTGAGGGACCAGACCTCTGCCACCTGGCTAAGGTTGAGATAAGTTAAGGGAGAATGAGGATGAAGGACAGGGGGGCACGTAGGCCGCCAACTGCCCATTTTGAGTGTCGGGGGGGGGGGGTTGGAGGCAGATGTCACTGACCCTGTGTGCTGCGGCAGGGGGGGAATGGGTCAGTAGTGAAGCACAAGGACTTGGGCTTGGATCCTCAGCACCCTCCTAAAAGCTGGGGGCAGCAGTGAGTATCTGTAATCCCCGTACTGTGGAGGCAGAGGCAGGAGGATCCCTGGGACCCGCTGGCCAACTCTCTAGCCTGATCTGCCATCTCCAGGTTCAGTGAGGGAACCTGTCTCAAAAACTGAGATGGAAAGTCGTCGTGGTGTGATATTTTGATCGCATTCTGACGATGAAGTTTGCCTTGACTCAGAGGGTGAAGCTAGGCCACTAAATGATCAAAATTAACCATAGAGGTGTTGGAGGACTGAGTACAGATAGAGACACAGGAAGTAGTAAGGCAGGGCTGAGAGAGGATCTCCGTCTTTTTGAATGGAGGAAGGCAGAGTTAGCAGGTCCCTGGTCGCTACTCTGATCATTCAGGTGCTTACTCGGATATCTGACTCCCAATTTTTTATTGATAAAGAATAATTAGATAAACACAACGGAGAGTGACTGAGGAGGGTACCTGATGTAAATTTCTGGCCGCTGCAACACACCCCACACACTGCCCAATCCGAGAAATGTAACCATGGATCAACCCTTCTAAGCCTCACCAGCTGCCCTATAGCATGGGAGAATCCAGAAGCTACCCTGGTTTATTGGGGACCACTGTCATCAACACTTCCTTAAAGAAAGACAGGAAGCAGGAGTCAGGAGGGGAAGGTTGGGTTGTGCCCCTAACGTAATAAAGGAGGCTATGAAGCTGGGCTGTTTTTCTCAGTTTTTCTGAATAGAGGTTAGGCCACTGGACCCTTGAACCCCCTCCTTTGACTGCTCTTTGGACACACCCCCACAATTTCGGACCCAGTAACTCCCTTTGACCACGGGCTGTACCTCACACAGAACTATATATTGTGAGGCATCAACACTCAGCATTCCCGGAGGATCTAGAAGGTGCTTTGCAGTGACTGTCTGAGGGCAACCAAGGATGGGATACAGGATCACATGGAGGCGTGCAAGTTGGGAATCCGCCGGGAGTTGCAACCTGACTTCAGAAGGTCTGCAGAACCAGTGCAATCAGAGGTATAATCAAGTTGTTAGGAGGAGGTGGCGGCGCTTCTAGGGTAATGGGCCACAGACGACCCCAACCCAGGGAACACAACTTGCTTTACACCAGCCGCAGTACAGAGGTGATGGGGACAGCGAGGGTCATCTCTAGATAAGTGGGAAGAGACATTGCTGTGGGAAGATGGGGTGAACAGCTCTGATCCACCCTTACCATATCCCTTTTGGGACGAAAGTGGAGAGGCCAACCCTCTCAAGATGGAAGAGACAGATCTGCCCGGGAGCGTGTGGAAGACTAAGAAATTTGCATTTGAAGACGGATTTCTCAACTGAATCTGGGTTATCGACTTCCCACCCCCTCGCCCTGCCAATTTCTCAAAGCCAGATGGGACCTAATTACTTTTAATTAGGAAGTTTAAATTGTCACTTTACCCTGGCCGTGATGGAAATGGGGCCTTGAGAGAATGATAAAGCTAGCTGTGTCCTTTTTCTTAGACATGAAGGCGGAGGATGGTGGCCCATGCAGAACACAGCTCAGAGAAGGAGATACCACACTTGGCAGGGGACACAGTATGACAAGACAGGTCATTTCTGTACCCGGAGGCCGCTGTTTCAGAATTTGCTCATGATCTAAAAACCAGTATTTGACTTGGTTATTTTGCTGGGGATCTACCTCTGATATTGCCATAGTTTTTCCACTTGTAAAATTAGACCCAGACACAGTGATGGATGCTTGGGTAACGAGCAGAGGTCTAGCCTGGGCTATATAGTGAGTTCAAGACCAACTTGAGCTATACAGCAACACCCCTTCTCAAACAATCCAGACAAAGAGTGAAAACCAGCACTGCCTTACTGTTCTAACAGCATATTTCACTGGGCTTAAAGAAAACACAGATTTTCATAAATTCCTTTTCTTCCTGAGATAGGATCTCATGAGACCCAAAACTGAGCCTCATCAATTAGACTGTACTGGCTGCAGTGAGCTCCAGGATCCTCCTCCTCCCCAGTGTTGAGATTATAAGTGTTTGTCACCCCAGCTTTATATATAATATATATATATATATAATATTTACTTTTATTTCATGTGCACTGGTGTTTTGCCCTCATGTGTGTCTATGTTGGACGCCCTGGAACTGGAGTCAGACAGTTGTGAGCTGCCATGTGGTTGCTGGGAATTGAACTCAGGTCCTCTGGAAGAGCAGACAGTCGTCTTACCTGCTGAGCCACCTCTCCAGCCTGTCACCCCAGCTTTCTGTATTGTCACTGGTCCTCATGCTTGTGTGGCAAGCATTGAACTGATTGAGCCCTCTCCTCAGACCCCACAGTGGGCTTTTTAGACTTGGTGTGAGAAGAAGTCGGTCAAGTATCTCATTGGTGGGTCAGTAGGATGGCTCAGCAGCTAAGAACACGTGCTACACTCACCTGGGGACCCGAGTTCAATCCCCAAAATCCCTATTTTAGTTTACTTAAAGGACACAATAAGTGGTATTTGTCTATAATCCCAGCACTCCTGTGGTGAGGTGGGAGGTGGAGACAGGAGAATTAACTGGAAGCTCAGAGGCCAGGTAGCCTGAGGCACGTAGCACAGAAGCAAACTAGGGAGCTCCTGCCCCAAGAGGATGGAAGGTGAGGAAGGACACCCAAGGCTGCTCTGTGAGCTCCATGTACTCTTTGGCATGTACACACACACACACACACACACACACACACACACACACAGATATATACAGACATATATACACACAGAAACACACGCAGACATATACACATATACCAACACACAGACACATACAGACATATATACACACAAACATACACACAGACACACATACAGATACACATACCATATGCACACAGACATACACAAAGAGAGACACACACACAGACACACACACTATACACAAAGAGACTATAATTCCCTGTTGTGAATATTGCCTTTAACTAGGCAAGATGTGTTGCATTTGTTCAACAATGTAAAGATGTGTTGCTTTGCCTACCTAAGGCACCTGATTGGTCTAATAAAAAGCTGAACAGCCAATAGCTAGGCAGTAGAGGGATAGGCGGAGCTGGTGGGCAGAGAGACTAAGTCAGAGGAGGAGTCTAGGCTAGAGAGGAGAGAGGGAGGGAGAAGAGAGAATGAGGGAGAAAAAGAGGGAGACGCCGGGGGTCATCGAGCTACCAGTCAACCAGTCAGAAGTCAGGGAGCAGGACATACAAAATGAAGGAAAGGTGAAAAGAGGCAAAGCGTAGATGAAGAGGAACAGGTTAAATTAAGTTATGAGAGCTCAAGATGAGGCTAAGACAAGGCCAAGCATTCAAAACCAATAACAAGTCTCCGTGTCATGCTCTGGGGGCTGGTGGCTCAAAGGAAAGCCTGCCGTAACTCCAGTGTTCAGGTTTCCAACAAGCTGATTTTGAACAAGTGACTGATTTGAATCCATCACTCACTAGTTTTCAGTTGTAAACCAGGGCTAAGTGTACTAGCTCAGCTCGAGGCTCTGAGTTAAGTGGATGTAAAAGCTTTCCTGCTCAGAGGACCTGACCACACTGCTCAGTAAGAATAGGTAGTCCCAAGCAGGGCATGGAGGAGCGTGCCTATAACCCTGGCACTTGGGAGGTGGATGCAGGAGGATTAGGAACTCAAGATCATCCTAAATTACACAGTGAGTTCTGAGCCAGCCTGAGCTACACAAGGCCCATCTAAAAAAAAAAAACCAAAAACAACCAAAAAAAAAAAACCAAAGCAAATCAAAACAACATAGTTGGTCATTTCTGTCTGGTAAATTTTATAAGATGAATGTGAATATCTTTTTTTTTTTTTTTTTTTTTTGAGACAGGGTTTCTCTGTGTAGTTTTGCACCTTTCCTGGAACTCACTTTGTGGACCAGCTAGCCTTGAACTCACAGAGATCTGCCTGGCTCTGCCTCCCGAGTGCTGGGATTAAAGGCATGCGCCGCCATGGCCCAGCCAAAGATATTTTTTTTTTTTTTTTTTTTTTTTTTAGGCAGGGTTTCTCTTCGTAGCTTTGTGCCTTTCCTGGATCTCACTCTGTAGCCCAGGCTGGCCTCGAATTCACAGAGATCCACCTGCCTCTGCCTCCCGAGTGCTGGGATTAAAGGCGTGTGCCACCAGAAAAGAAAAGAAAAGAAAGAAAACACATCTAGTTTAATTGGTTGCACTCATGCACTCTTGGATGTAGGACTATCCACTGGAATATAGTTGACCTACCAGGGGAGCACACTTTTAAAGAAAATTGGCCTTCTCTCCCCCAGAAGCCATCAGCTGTCCACAGCTCCTCAGTTAGGGGTGGGGCTCATGAATTCCTCCCCCGCTTCTCGTTGGAGTGTTAATTGGCTTGAATGTTTACGGGTCTTGCCGGTGCAAGTGTGGCAGTCCAGAAGACATTGTTTTGCTCAGGTCCTCCTTAATGTCTGGCTCACACACTCATTCCACACCCTTTTCTGCCATGCCTGGTCCCCGAGGCTGGGATGGGGAGGGGGCGGGGGATGCTGATACAGATGTCCCATTTAGGGCTGGGCAGTCCCCTGATGCTGTTCTCCACGCTTTGACCAGTTTGTGCGTAAACCACTGGTTCCCCTGCCCAAAGCAAGTCTCTGATGAGGTGTGGGAGTTGCACTAAATTATAGATAGAGAGTTATAGACTTACAGGGCAGTTTGATAACATGTCCATTTAAAATAACAGAAGTAGGTTCACCTCTGGGGCCCGTGAGCTTCCCAACCGTGGGTTCTCGGCCGGATTCACAGCACCAAGCGTGTGTTTCCTCATGTGGAGTGAGTCTTAAATCCAGTCAGAAGGTGGTCAGTACCACCCACTCTATAATATTCTTGCCATTATTGTACCAGTGGGCATATGTGGGGTTTACAGCTGGATAAGACTGTTGATGGGGTTCCCCACTTCTCACCTGTGCCCGCAGACTACATAGTACCACCCAGGACTGTGACAGCTACTGCCAGCGAAAAAAGCCGCTTAGTAGTAACTTCATTTCTCCACGTCCTGTGACAAACTTGTGTGGTGGTGTCAGCACTAGGGTCTGACCCTAAAGTTCTGGTGGGCAACCAAGGACAATGGTACTAGCCTGCCTTGTTTGGGGGGGCGTCTTCAAGATAACTCTAACGAACAGCACAAGGGGTGGGATCCCACTTTTGGTAATGGGCTTTTTATTTGGCAACCTATGGCTTCTGGGAGAGCCATGATCCTCAGTGTAGGGTAATTCCAATTAAGTTCTATTACATTAATACTTATGATCATATAACTATATTCATATAAATATTATTCATATATAAATATTATTCATATTCAAACATCCTTAGTGTAAGCTATCCCTCCTCCAACAACTATGTGCTCATAAACTCCAGGTTGGAGGGGACTTGGGGAGCATTACAAGTGACCATTTGTTAAGTGATCCAATTCTTGCCGTCTGCCCCTGTCCTTCCTCTGCCATGAACGAGAGGGCAAAATTGCATCATGGTTCTCCCTGGCACAAACAGCACACCAAGTGTTCCCTATATTTAGCCAACATGAAGTCACTGCAACCCTATGCCCGCTGCGTGCAATCACGGCTTTGTTTTGTGGCTCACAGGGCCGATGCCCGGCCTGCTCTACAATGTGTATGGCCTTACATGAATTTAAGGGGACTGAAAATCTTTTGTTACTAGGAAAGTTGTCCTTGGTGAGTAACGGTTGAAACCCTAAATCAAGAGGACCCTAAAAGGAATCTTTGACATCTCCTGCCACTCGGGGAGACCTTGATTATTTTCTTCTTGGGTAAAGGGGGAGATGCCCTGAGCAGGCAGGCAGGGGAGGGAGACACTGCCCATATTCCCCATTCAGCCAGTAAAAGCAAGATATCTGTGGTTCCCAACTGTGGTTTCAACTTCGTCCTTCCCACAACCTGCAGTGACATGCCGGTCCAGAAACAGTGCAGCCAGGAAGGTAGACCATCTACTTGGACAAGGGCCAGGGAGGGCGCTGCTCACATGGCTTCAGAAGTTCCATAGTTGTCGGTCAATTGGAGTCTACTTTATTTAACTTGAAGAGTGGGGGGTGTGGTGTGTGTGTGTGTGTGTGTGTGTGTGTGTGTGTGTGTGTGTGTGCAGGTATTGACAATAATAATAACAACTTGAAGTCTTTGGGGGGTGGTGTTTGAGACAGTATCACAGCTATGCAGCCCTGGTCTGGAACTGGCTATGTAAACAAGGCTAACTTCAAACAAACTCACAGATATCTACCCACCTCTGCCTCCAGAGCGCTGGGATTAAAGGTGCACCCCAACCACACCCAGCTGCAATTTGCAGTCTTAAATCCCAACGTTTTGCTTCTCACTTTGGATCACAGGAAAGACTGGCTCCTCCTACTAGAGGATCCCATTTTGTCTTACTTCACAAAGAAAATAACGTCAGGGGTGGGGCCCATGAAAGAAGGCAGCACTCTTAAAGGTAATTTTACCTGACAGAATTTTACTTGAAGCCCGCAATTCAATACAAACTTTGGAGAAGACAGGAGACATCACTGTTTGTCTTTCTGGGGTTTCCCTGTACCCCATTCTGTCACTTGGAGATTTTCTTCTTTCTGCTCTTAACAATAATTTATGATACAGATAAAATTTTTCAAGGGATATTGAATTTTATTTAGGAAAAAAATTGGAGGCTAGGGATGTAGCTCAGTCAAGTGTTTCCTTGGCATGCCTAGAACCCTGGGCTTAACCTTTTGCACTTCCGTAAAACTTGCTGGAGGTAAGTGCTGTAATAATCTCATTAATTTGGAGGAGGAGGCAAGAGGTTCAGAAGTTCAAGGTCATGCTCTTACCTAGTAAGTCTGAGTCCAGTGTTGTAAAAAGCACAGATCTTATATTAAAGGGAATGAGAGAGTTTATACTGGAGCCATACATGAGTGACCATGGCCAGGGAACACAGGTTTAGCATTTACCCCAAATTCCATGTTCCAACCTGGGAGCAGTGTCATGAAGTTTTGTAGTTTAGAACAAAGGAAGTTATAAATCAAAGGAAGTTTAAAATACATTGGTGAGGACAGGTGAGAGGCCACCACAGAAAGATGGGGGCCTAAGATGCTATCTGATGACATTCTTAGCTTTGGGGTTGGTGGAAGCTAGTAGTCTGCTGAGGTAGATTCCAAAGACTTTTATCTACTAGTCAGAGAATGTTAGTTGAACACACAGGTAGATAAGGAACTGCTATTCAGCGGGCTAAAGCTAGCCTGAGATGAGGTAATTAGCCTCTGGACCTGCAACATTCCAACCTCTCCACATCCCTGTAAATTCTGTCAGCCAATCATTCTCTATAGACAAAGCCTCTTTCCAGGAATTCCCATTGACAAACACTATTTGTTTCAAAAGTATTTTTCAAACTGCTGCTTTCACAACAAAGAGTACGTAAAAATAAATAAGCAATTCGGAAAAGCATAAACCTGATCTCATTAATTTTTATAAATACAGAATTTATGTTTTAAATGTCCATGTACTCATTCATTTAATATTTATTGAGTGCTCAGTGTAAATAATACTAGCGTACATTTCATTTGTTTCCACTGTCTTCCGTTAAATAATTATTACTTGTCTATTTTCATATTTTACTTTAATTTGCCCGGTTTTCATTATATATGCTTAGAGGGTACAAGGTAAATTTAAATTTACAAATGCAGTGTGGGACAATTAAGCAAACTATTTAACATATTCATTACTTCAAATATTTTTGTGTGTAGAACTCTTGAATACGCTCTAGAAATTATGAGTTAATCAGAGTTTTTGTAATTTTATCAAAGTATGTTTTCAGTATCACTTTACTTCAGTTGCAATATAGATTTTGACTAATTTTTTTTCTTTTTTCTTTTTTTAAAGATTTATTTATTATGTATACAGTATTCTGCCTGCATGTGTCCCTGCAGGCCAGAAGAGGGCACCAGATCTCATTACAAGTGGTTGTGAGCCACCATGTGGGTGCTGGGAATTGAACTCAAGACCTCTGGAAGAGCAGTCAGTGCTCTTAACCACTGAGCCATCTCTCCAGCCCCTAATTTTTTTTCTTTAGGCAACATTAAAAAGAAAATGAGGCTGAGTGTGGTGGCATAAGCCTATAATCCCAGCACTTAGGAGGCAGAGGCAGGCAGAGCTCTGTGAATTGGAGGCCAGCCTGGTCTACCCTGTCTGAAAAAGAAAGAGGAGGAGGAGGAGGAGGAGGAGGAGGAGGAGGAGGAGGAGGAGGAGGAGGAGGAAAAAATGAAAGCAGTCAGAAGAGCTCAATGTACAAGGCAATCCAAGATGGTCTTGGCTTTAATGGTGCTTCATTATATCCCTATGGACTATCACTTAGAATGACATGACCTGTGCACAATTACCAGCACACATTTGTGTAAAATGTAAAATCCTGTAAAATAGGCAGGCGAGATGGCCTGATACCTGAATTCCATCCCTGGGCCCCACATGGTAAAAGGTGAGAACCAACTCCTGAGAGTTGTCCCTCTGCCCTCCCTGTGTGTGTCCTGGCTTGCACACCTCACCCTCTCAACCTACTTCCTACACACAGAATAAATAAATAAATAAATAAATAAATAAACAAATAATAAATAAATAAATAAATAAAACACATCTTTTAAATGGAAGGAGTTTGGAAAGGAAGGCTGGGTGAACTAATTTCAAGAGAAGCTTTGAGTTAGCTCAGACTGACTCAATTATTTCAGACTTCAGTACTTATTATTAGTAACAAGTTAATTTCCACATACCCCGCAGCTTAACAAGAACGGCTGTGCTGGCTGGTTACCAGTCATCAACACCTCAGTGTGAATGGAGGGCTGGGAGGAGAGTCTCAGAGGCGGAGAGAAGGCCAGAACAGTAGGCATTCGGAGCAAGGCGTGGGCATCCTGGGGAGACATGTCGCTAGAGGTCGAGGTCTGTACAAGGACACCTCTCTCAGGGACGAGAGAAAGTCCCACAGAGTCTAATTCCACTTGCTTCGAAGATCACAGGAGCCAAGCTCTATAAAATTGTGACTCGGATTTCACTTTATCTAGATGCTAGGATCAGCACCACTAATTATCAGGGCGGGAAAGAGAAGTTGCTTCTTTCCAAATTCATACACGGCAGTCTTTGCAGTCCCTATAAAAATGGCTGGAGTGAAATTGGGAGCAAATGTGTGCTCCAGTCTTAAAAAATGATTATACAGAAATAACTATTGTGTAACAGTTGAAATATACCATATGAAGCCAGGCGGTAGTGGCGCACGCCTTTCATCCCAGCACCTGGGAGGCAGAGGCAGGCGGATCTCTGTGAGTTCAAGGAGAGCCTGGTCTACAAAGAGAGTTCTGGGACAGCCAGGGCTACACAGGGAAACTCTGTCTCAGAAAAAAAAAAAAATATATATATATATAAAATGATTATTGTCAATAGTTTTTACTGCTAAATATTAGATCTCACAGGGAGTCCATACATCTAGAAGTGAACTCAATCTGCATTATGGGAGGATTTCTGGAGTCTAGATAAAAGCCAGCATTCCTCAGGAACTTGTGAAACTAGTTCACATCTGCCAGAAGGAGGCATGCCCCTTACCTCTGGCTGAAGGGACACATGGCTACCTGTGGGTGCTTACCAAAGCCCATTCAGGCCTCCATGCTCCCTGAGTCCCTACCCACCATTACTTCTCATGCTGGGGAAAAGCATCTTGGCCCTTCTCACATAGCCAGGTTTCCCTCCTTCCTAATACCTATTTGTTCTCCTTCTAAAGGCAAAGTGCCCCCCCCCCAATTCTTCCTTTATTTACAGATAGCCCTGGCCATGTCCAGTCTGCTCTCTTTTCTGTCTGCTTTGGACCCTTCCCTGCTGGATGCTATCTATCTATCTATCTATCTGTCTGTCTGTCTGTCTGTCTGTCTATCTATCTATCTATCTACCTATCTTATTCACAATAAAAAACCTTCCCCTAATAATGAAATGGTCATGTTGGCATTTTCTTTACTGTGGCCCCTCAAATTCACTACAAATATTCAAAACGATAATTTGTTTTTTTCATAAAGATGATGTATTTCAAATCCGTATGGAAATGATAGTCTACTCATTAAATGACGTACCCATTTGACAAAATAAATATAAATCTCTGCCTCTCTCTTTATACAAAATTTCTTTTCTTCTGGCAGTACTGAGGATGGAAGCTAGGTGAGCATTCTACCACCAAGTGACATGCCCGGCTGGAGACACTATGAGCTCTCAGGAGGAAACAGGTGCAGAGATGTTCATTAATGTGCCTCACATCACCTATGCACATCAGATGTGAACAAGAGACGATGAGGTTGCTGCCCTCCCTGTTCGTACCCGAGTACCCTTGGGATGACTGGGAAGGAAAACAGGAGAAAGGGGGGATTCCCAGGCCCATCTGCTCAGGAGCTCCCAGGGCCTGTGGTTGGACGACAACAACCCCCAGCCCAGCTCTGCTAAAGTCATTCATTACCTGCAGGGCAAAAATTGTTTCCAATGACTGCAAAGACCTGGCCTGCCTTCAGGTCTGGATACTGACGCAATCTGAATGGGAACCAAGAGGAAAGCCAGATATGAAGAATGCTAATGGCCTTAGCCATCACTCAGGTCAGGGGCTTCCCAGATGTTACCCACACACTACTGAAAACATAGGAACAGTCATTTTAGGAATCCTTGAACCTGTTTCAGTATTTATCCAAGCAACCCCTGGCACATGAGGCCATCATTTCAAGCATATAGGTGTTTGGTTTGAGGAGGAACCTGCAGTAAGTATTTAGGTTAAAAAAAGTGACTTCATTTAAAAATAGTATTAAGGGGCCAACGAGGTGGCTCAGCAGAGAAGGCTCTTGTCCCCAAGCCTGAGGACCTGAATCCACACGGTAGGAGAGAACAGACTCCTATGTCATCCTCTGACCTCCACAGGCATGCATTGGTATGTCTGCCATCCACAAAGAAAATAAATAAAAATGGAAAACACAAAACGAAACAGTACTAAGGCCAGCAGGACATGCCAGTGTATGCCTGTAACCTCAGTACTCCGGAGTTGGAGGATCAGAAAGATCAGAAGGAGCAGGAGGATCAGAAGTTCAAAGTCATCCTCAGCTACATCTTGAGTTTGAACCCTGTCTCAAGACAAACAAACAAACAAACAAACAAACTTCAGACAAACAGAAAAGTAATATTAAATCGTGAGTGTTGTAAGTATTAGTTGAAGTAACTGATAAAAAATATGAAGGAATCTTTTTCAGTATAAAGTGATCTAAGTTTAGGAAATACTGAGAGTTCATTTTGTATGTGTCTCCTAATCTGGCCTGGAAAGAGATGTTTTATTATGCCTGCCTTCCACACATACACTCATTGAGCAACTATGACAAAGAGCTTTACTCTTACATGTCTGGGGCACCCTGGGCCTCCTCTCACCTGTCTCTCTTCCCTTTTTCTCTCTTCCCCTTTTCCTATCTAGTTACCTCGGAACCCTTTCTGACAGCAATGCTTCTAAAGGTCCTTTATTTGTCCTCTTGCCGTCTCCAGAGCCTCTGCCCCCATCACCTTTCACCTGGACCAAATCCTAATACGTCTTCTTCCAATCCAAGTCTTCGCCAGCCATCCACCCTCACCCCACAGCCAAAAACGCCAGTCTGACCCTGCCATGCCCCAGCGCACAGGATAAAGTCCAAGACTCTCGACAAGACTCTAAAGGCATTTGGCAGCTGTTCTGTGCTAAAGTTTCCGAACGCAATCACTGGCAGAGTCGGGATGCCGGAGTCTTATTTCTCAAGCCTGGTGTCTTCTTCGTGCATCCGACTGCCTGCCTCTGCATAGGAGTTTTCAGCCCACAAAGGGCGCCTGCAGAACCGGTTCCCACCTCTTCAGCACATGCATTTTGAATAAATGACCCGGCATGGATGAAGCTATTTGAGAGACATTTATGTCCCTCAGTTTGGCTATCAGACGGTTGAAAAGAAGGACCCCAAGAAACGGGAATTCCCCCCCAGAAGTCCTGTGATGGGAGAAGAAAGGCCTGATGCTTGAACTAGTCGGAGAGGACATTTCCACACAAAGGAATTTACAACTTTTTTTTTTTTTGATTTTTGGAGACAGGGTTTCTTTGTGTAGCTTTGCGCCTTTCCTGGAACTCGCTTTGGAGACCAGGCTGGCCTCGAACTCACAGAGATCCGCCTGCCTCTGCCTCCCAAGTGCTGGGATTAAAGGCGTGCGCCACCACTGCCCGGCGAATTTACAACTTTTTAGAAAAGAAAATGATAGTCCAATAGTAGGGAGGATCACCCCTTGACCAGGACTAGTTAGACACATGTAACTTGACCGTCTACTTAAACCTTACCCTTACTTCAGGACCCCGAGGATGGACTTGAGGGAGGTCCCTGGATCTCGTTGTGCCATTTCCCAACATGGCCACATGGAATAGATTTCCTTTTTCCTGCTAATTTGGCTGTTTCAACCTGCTTATGGGGGAGGGGGAGTGACTGAACTTGACTTGATGGAGCCCAGGCTGTGACCCCAAGGACACAGAACGTCATCAATCAGACCCGACATGGATCGGGATCTTGTGTTCTTGAACACATGGTGTAGGAGGTCATAGCTTGAGCCAGGGGATACAGAAAAAATGACAGTGTTTAGTAGGTGCCAATGCCACGTAGCCATGGCCTGCGCTGTCTTCACTTTGGTTCTCTCGCAAGAAGCAGGTGACAGACACTAAGCTGGTGACTCATGGGCTGAGCTCCTGTCTGGATCAGCTCAAGCAGTACTGCCATCTCCAGCTTAACCTTCTGTAAGGAGCGACACACCCCCTTGCCAGGGACACGGGACGAATCCTGAGATCCTGGCCCATCCTGGCCCTGGGTATTTCTGGTTCAAAGGTAAGTGTTAGAATCTTCTAATCTTATACACGAGGTACTAGATTAATTACAGATATGCAGGGGGTACACCAGTGAGCAGGATAGCTGGGTCTGTTTTCTGTACTTTTAAATATGTACACGTTTCATGTAGCTCAGGCTGTCCCCCAACTCGCTATGTAGTGAGGCTGACTTTACATTTCTGATCCTTCAGTCTCCATCTCTCAAGTGTCGGGATTACACGTGTTCACCACCGCACTTAGCTTACGTGTCGAACCCAGAATATCAAGCGTGCTGGGCGAGCGCTCTACCAACTGAGCTCTATCCACAGCCCTATTTAGAGGACTTGTTTGTTTGTTTGTTTAAGGTTTATTTTCACTTATGTCTATAGGCTTTCATTAGTCTGTGTGCACCATGTGGATGCAGGAACTAGAGTTTCCAGTGCTTGGATCCGCCGGATTGAGGGTGCTGGAAACTGAACCCTGGTCTTCGGGAAGAGCAATTAAACACTCATAAACTCCAGGCACCTCTCTAGCCCCAGTTTGAATTCCTACCTGAATTCTCCATCAAACACTGCTTCAGGAGGTGGAGGCGGCTTTGCTCGACATGGTGTGTTCCACGCCCAGGGCAGGCAGGCCTTGGCATGTGGAATATCTGTTCCGTAGCCAAATGGGTGAACAAAGGAGTCTATCTAAATTTATTCTGGATGTTTCTGAGGAAGAGGAGTGGGGCTTTGAGAAAGGGAATTTCTCAAAGAGGTTTCTTAGAGAAGACAAACTGTTTGGAGGGCCATGAGAAGTCATTGGAGAGTTTCAAGGAGGGAAAAGTTCATTTTTGAAATAAGAAATTGCTTCGTTTTAGAATTCTTGTGCTTTGCAAGTTGGATCTCCCCATAACCTGCATTTAACCATCAGATCTTCCAATCTTTATATATGACCTTCAGAATTCTAGTGAGGAAGCAGAAGGAGATGGGAGGGACCTCCAAAACAAACATAAAAACTGGCAAACATCACTAAATATTGCCAATTATCTTCTTTTATTTGTTTGACTTAAAGACTTCATTTTAGCCCAGCCTAGCCACTCTGCCTCATAATCCTCTTGCTCAGTCTCCTGTGTTCTGGGATGACAGGTGTACACCACACCTAGTTAGATGGATTGCCAACTGTATGTGCCTTTGTAGTGTATGAAGTTGACATAAGAAGCCCCTTATAGCTTCCTTCTAGTCTCCCTGTAGCCCCCAGCTCTGAAAGAAGGGCTGTGAGAAGAGAAACACATGCTCTCTTCTGGATTGTTCCGTCCACACCACCTCACTCCTGTGGTCCATATGAGCTCCTGACGGAACAGTTACAAGATGGTGGTTCCTTAGTTAACTCTGGCCCTGACAGTCCACAATGACGACATACATCGGACTTTGGTTTGGATACAAATTATCCACCATTGTAATAAGCCACTGAGACCAGGGGATATAATTTAAATGTGAACACATGCATATTATGTGTCCTATGAAAACAATGATGTAATGTAACTATATAATCATGTGATCCATTCAAGCCTGGAAGGGAAACATTTTACACTCAGGGGATTAAAGTTGCTTATTTGGGGTGCTGGAGAAGGAACTTGGGGACTTGAGCATGCCACACACATAGTCTACCACTAACTCACATTACCAGCCCTTTTTATTTCACTCTGGAAGAACTCACCAAGTTGCTCAGGCTGGGAATTAAAAGCATGGACTATCATATCTGGCTTAAGGTTTTTCTTTGAAAAATGAAAAGGGGGGGGGG
>CABHPP010142923.1:0-66670 GCA_902168425.1 Peromyscus attwateri | reverse complement strand
GGGGGGGAAGGGAGAGAGAGAGAGAAGCCCTGGGCTAGGCTTCCTTAAACTCCAACCACGTGCGTGTGCTTTACAAGCAGGGGCCCTGTTAGCAAGGCAGGCCTGAGTTGTTTGTAGCACCGGCTTTTAAACTAACCGCTTGGGGCCTGAGGCCAAACCGACCTTGTCCCCTGCCAGAGACCAGGCCGTCCGGAGCCGACCGCCGAGGTGGGAAACGGGACCCACCGCAGACCCGCCACGAGTCAAGCGGATTCTTGTCACGTTGGGCGCCAAATGTAGATGTAACCGACCGCCTTATTAAATAAGAAACACAGAGCCAATGTAAGGGTGAAAGCCCAAGAGGTCAGAGCCAGAAGCTTACCCGCTTTCCGCTAGCTAGCTTCTTCCGCCAAGAGAGCTCTCCGAAAAGGGAGCTACTTCCTGTGCGTCTGATTTATAAAGAGTTCTGGTTCTTCCTTCTCATTGGTTATAAACACAACTACGTGGCTGTCTCGTCACTGCCTCTCTGTCCAGACCTCCCACGTTTTCTATGGTTGGTATTGAGATCAAGGGCGTGTGTCTCCAATGCTAGCTGTATCCTTGAACACACAGAGATCCACCTAGCTCTGCTTACCAAGTGCTGGGATTAAAGGCGTGCACCACCACCACCCTGGCTTTCGCTATGGCTTGCTAATAGCTCTGACCCCTAAGCAACTTTATTTATTAACATACAAATAAAATCACATTTCAGTACAAATAGAATACCACTATAAACCTTGTTTCCTTAGTGTCCTCAGTTCCCATCTGGCTCTTACACTCTTTCTGCCTCCTGTTCCACAGGGTTCAATGAGCTCTAAGTGGGGGGATTTGGTGGAGACATTCTATTTATGGCTGTGTGTTAAAGCTCTCTCTCTCTCTTTCTCTCTCTCTCTCTCTCTCTCTCTCTCTCTCTCTCTCTCTCCCTAAAGTCTAGGTGTGAGTCTCTATATTTATTACCATCTGCTGCAGGAGACAGTTTCTCTTATGAAAACTGAACAAGGCACTGACCTATGAATATGATTAGGAGTCATGTTTTTACTTTAAATTTTTTTAATTCATTTTACATATCAACCACAGATCCCCCTCTTATTCCTCCTCCTACTCTTCCCTAACCCCACCTTGCCTCCATCTGATTGACCCCTCCTCCCCTCCTCCAACAGGGTAAGTTCTGCCATGGGGAAACAGCTAAGCCCAGTACATTCAGTTGAGGCAGGAACAAGCCCCACCCACTGTATCAAGGATGAGCAAGGTCTCTTACCATAGGTAATGGAATCTAGAAAGCCAGCTCATGCACCAGATCCTGATCACACTGCCAGGGGCCCCTCAAACAGACTCAGTTACACAAGTGTCTCCTTATGCAGAAGGCCTAGTCTGGTCCCATGCAGGTTCAGCAGCTGTTGGTCTAAAGTTCGTGAGTTACTTTGAGCTTGGTTCAGTTGTCTCTATAGATTTCTCCATCACAATCTTGACTGCTTTACTGTGAAATGTCATTCTGTATGCTGTGAATATGTGTTGCTGTGATTGGTTGATAAATAAAATACTAATTGGCAGTAGCCAGGCAGGAAGTATAGGCAGGGTAAGCAGATGAGGAGAATTCTGGGAAGAGGAAGGCTTAGTCAGGAGTCACCAAACCATGTGGCTAATCAGAAATAAGAATTATGGGTAAATTTAAGTGTAAGAGCTAGTCAGTAATAAACCTGAGCTAATGGCCAAGCAGTTATAATTAATATAAGCTTCTGAGTGATTATTCTATAAGTGTGCCATGAGACTGTGGGGGTCTGGTGAGATCCGAGAACCATCAAACCCAATGTGGGGCTCTAGAATTTCCATAAGGTCTAAAAGAGTTTAAAAAGTGCTTTTAAACACACAATAACAGAGCCAAAAACAGCTTTCTACTTCATGTCTCATACAGGCTGAGGTATAGACATGCCAAGGTACAGAGATGCCATGGCATGCAGACTTGAGCTACAGTATGGGTTTGTGGTGTGAGGGCTGAAACACAGCATGACGGATTCCTGCCACAGTACACAGAGGCATCTCCAAGCCACACAGTATGCTTTGTGGTAGATTGAGCTTTTGCTAATACAAAAAAAGAGGTTTCTGGGCTACATGCTGCTGGATGGAAGCATGGACCCACTGCCTGCCAGAGTCAGCAGAGAGCATGATGTCCAGGGCTGGCTGTAAAATTACTGCCGCCATATTGGGAAGTTGAGGTGGGTGGAGTCAGCAGCCAAGGCCACACAGTTCAACAATTTAAAATCTCTCCTAGTCAGAGAAAGATTATAGATTCACAATAAGACAGATTCAAATAAAATAAAACTCTAAACTGTTTGCAGTGTATGTAAAAATGTACGTAGGCTTGGTAGAGAAAAGAAAATGAATATAGACAGTTTTATAAAGAAATAGTGTAGTGGGTAGCCATTCCAGCTTTGGTTTGGAAGTTCCAACCCCCATTGAGACTTTGGTAACTATCACGCCTACAAGGCGGGGCCAAGGGAGGGCCTGAAGACCTGAGATCAGGACACGTGGCGCTCTCTTGTGCCTGGACCTGGACGCGAGAGGTAGACCGAGGAGAGTTCTCCAGAGAACACTGCCGGACAACGCTGTGTCTTTTCCAGAACCCGCCACCTACCTATCCCTTCATTTGTAAGTTACCCACTAAATAAATCTTCCTTTTAACTACGTGGAGTGGCCTTAGTAATTACACCAATAAAATAGTTTTAAAAAATAAAGTCTTTAAAGAGAAAATAAAAGTAATATAAAAAATAAGCCGTGTAAAGATGGCAGTCACGCAGAGAGTCTGGATTATATTGTCTTCAGGATTTTTAACTGCAGAAAGACATTTAATTACAAAGGCTGCTCAGTTAAACCAATATGTATATTTTAAAGGTATCTTGACTTCAAAATTTGGATCTAAGGATATGTTGCTTTGGAAAGGAGGCTCTGCTTCTGTTTCCTCAGGAAGCAAGAGACTATGGATTTTTTCCAGGTTAAGATGGATCAGATTTGATCAAGCCAGACCTCCTGAACTTTAACAGATGATATCTATCAACAAAGATTATAGCTGGTCTTCCCAGAACTTGAACATTATCTTGAATTTTCTCAGGATCCCCATAAGACTACCAGTACCCCCTGTCAGCAGAAAGTCGCCTAGAACACTATGCCCACATTCCCAAAATTGGATTATGGATGTTTGTCTTTGTTTAGGTTGTTGGTTACAAATTGTTGTTGGTCATAGTCAATCTCTTTCTAAAAAAAAAAAGAAAGGGTGATATGATATAGAAATAAAGGATATAAATATGATAGGATAAAAGGATACATTACTCAATCTACTTTTAAAGAACAACAACTTGCTTAAAATGTTTTACAGTGCTATAGATTTCAGTTTATTGATGCAAATTTAAAGTTAATTTTGTTATGCTATATGTATTTTTCTAATCTTGTTTAATGTATTTTGTTTGTGCAATTCATTTAAGATTGTAGCATATAGTTGAGAAATACAGATTAATAATTGGTCATCTATGATAATCAAACTTATAGTTATGTTAATTAAGTTTTCTAGGAAAATATATAGACATTTCAATTGGGTAGGTAATCTTCAAACACTTCAAAGACCTACAGAATATGACATTTAAAATGTTTTAAAAACTTAGACTTTTTGGACAGTGAGGCACATCTGCTCCTGGCACCACGAATTTATTTCAAAGAGAAAGATGGGGCATCGAAGACACTCCATATGGAGTTTATCTTCTTCTTGGTTAAAAAAAAATAGCCATTTGGGCAAGAAACTGTTCTTTCCTGGACTGCTTGACAAAATGTCATATCAACTGGACATGCAGGACCCATAGGAAGGTGACCACCTAACTTTGCAAGATGAGATCATCCTTCAGGTTCCTGCTTCACAGAGGAGACTGCCAGGTATTCTACAGGACATACAGAGAAGCAATTAAAAACTCAAAACCTATAGGCTAAAGATGGATGCCCCAACTCTGCAGACGAACTTTGGGTGACTGTCCAGACAGCCAGCTGTCTCTTTCATTCTAGATTTTTGGAAGTTGTTTACAATACTCTTCCTGTTTACTTAGGTAATATTATATCCTTCTGAGGTCTTTGATGTAGTTGAAGACTAGATAGTTATAATTTTCCTTGGTTATGATAAAAGTTAAATTAGATATGAAACTTCAGACTCACTAATATAGGATAGATAGAATATTTTATTTAATTTTGACAAATACAAATAGACTAGGTATTGTAACTGTATTTCTTGCTTGAAACTGTTCTATTATATATAATTTTACTATGTTAAAGGTAAAACCTTCCTTTTTGATTAGACAGAAAAGTGGAAGTGTTGTGGAAGGTTGTTCTGTATGCTGTGAATATGTGTTGCTCTGATTGGTTGATAAATAAAACACTGATTGGCCAGTAGCCAAGCAGGAAGTATAGGCGGGTTAAGCAGACAAGGAGAATTCTGAGAAGAAGGTTGACTCAGGAGTTGCCAGGTAGACACAGAGGAAACAAGATGAGAAGGCAGAATTGAGAAAAGGTACCAAGCCACATGGCTAAAGATAAATAAGAATTATGGCTTAATTTAAGTGTAAGAGCTAGTCAACTATAATACTGAGCTAATACCCAAGTAGTTATAATTAATATAAGCTTCTGAGTGATTATTCTATAAGTGGGCCATGGGACTGTGGGGGCCTGGCGGGACCTAAGAACCATCCAGCTATACCCCTTTTGCTCATATAATCCCTGCTCCCTCTCCTTGACTGGACTTCCAGAGCTTGGCCTGGTACTTATTTGTGGGTGTCTCTGCATCTGCTTCCATCAGTCACTGGATGAAGGCTATATGGTGACAGTTAGGGTATTCACCAATCTGATTACCAGGGTAGGCCAGTCCAGGCATCCTCACCACTATTGCTAGTAGTCTAATTTGGGGTTGTCCTTGTGGATTCCTGGGAATTTGCCTAGCAACTGGTTTCTCCTTTACCCCATAATGTCTCCTTCTATCAAGATATCTCTTTCATTGCTCTCCCACTCTATCCCTTTCCCAGCTCAACCATCCCATTACCTCATGTTCTCATCCCCCACCCCCTCCCCTCTATTGCTCTCCCCCTCATCCTCAGTTTACTCATGAGGATCTTCTCTGTTTCCCCCTCCCAAGGTGATCAGTACATCCCTCTTAGGGACCTCCTTGCTTCCTAGCTTCTCTGGAAATATGGGTTGTAGTATGATTATCCTTGTGGTATGATTGAGCATCCATTGGGTATATACCCAAGAGTGGTATCATTGGGTATTAAGGTAGATTGATTCACAATTGTCTGAGAAACCACCATACTGATTTCTAAAGTGGCTGTATAACTGCATTCTGACTAGCAGTGGAGGAATGTACCCCTTGTTCCACACCCTATCCAACAAAAGCTGTCATCAGTGTTTTTGAACTTAGCCATTCTGACAGGTGTAAGATGATATCTCAGAGCAGTTTTGATTTGCATTTCCCTGATGACTAAGGATATTGAGTAGTTCCTTAAATGTCTTTCAGCCATTTGAGATTCTTCTGTTGAGAATTCTCCGTTTAGCTCTGTAGTGCATTTTTTAACTGGAGTGTTTGGTATTTTGATGTCTAGGTTCTTGAGTTCTTTATATATTTTGCAGATCAGCCCTATGTCAGATATGGGGTTGGTGAAGATATTTTTCCATTCTGTAGGTTGATGTTTTGTCTTATTTACTGTGTCCTTTGCCTTACAGAAACTTCTTAGTTTGAGGAGGTCCCATTTATTAATTGTTGCTCTCAGTGTCTGCTACTGATGTTATATTTAGGAAGTGGTCTCCTATGCCAATGCTTTCAAGGTTACTTCCTACTTTCTCCTCTATCAGGTTCAGTGTAACTGGATTTACGTTGAGATCTTTGATCCACTTGGATTTGAGTTTTGTGCATGGTGATAGATATGGATATATTTGTAATCCTCTGCATGTAGACATCCAGTTATGCCAGCGCCATTTGTTGAAGACGCTTTCTTTTTTCCATTGTACAGTTTTGGCTTCTTTGTCAAAAATCAAGTGTACAGAGGTGTGTGGATAAATGTCAGGACCTTCAATTTGATTCCATTGGTCCACCTGTCAGTTTTTATGCCAATACCAAGCTGTTTTTGTTACTATACCTCTATAGTAGAGCTTGAAGTTAGGGATGGTGATGCCTTGAGAAGAAGTTGCTTTATTGTAACCAAATGTTTAATATATCCTAGGTTTTCTGTTTTTCTATATGAAGCTGAGTATTCTTTGTTCAAGTTCTGTGAAGAATTGTGTAGGGATTTTTATGGTGAATGCATTGAATCCATAGACTGTTTTTGGTAAGATTGCCATTTTTATTATGTTGGTTCTACCTACCCATGAACATGGGAGATCTTCCCATTTTCTGATATCTTCGTCAATTTCTTTCTTCAAGGATTTAAAGTTCTTGTCACACAGCTCTTTCACTTGTTTGTTTAGGGTTACCCCAAGGTATTTTATATTATTTGTGGCTATTGTAAAAGGTAATGTTTCTGTGATTTCTTTCTCAGCCCATTTATTAATTGTATACAGGAGGGAGACTGATTTTTTTAGTTAATCTTGTATCATGCCACATTACTGAAGGTGTTGATCAGTTTTAGGATTTCCCTGGAAGAATTTTTTGGATCACATATGCAGATTTTCATATTCTCAGAAAATAGTGAAATTATGACTCCTTCCTTTGCAGTTTGTATCCCCTTGATCTCCATTTTTTGTCTTATTGCTCTAGGTAGAACTTTGAGTTCTATATTGAATACATATGGTGAGAGTGGACAGCCTTGTCTTGTTCCTGATTTTAGTTGAATCACTGAGTTTTTCTCCATTTAGTTTGATGTTGGCTTGGTGTAAATTGCCTTTATTATGTTTAGGTATGTTCCTTGTATTCCTGATCTCTCTAGGACCTTTATCATGAATGGGTGTTGGATTTTGTCAAAGGCCTTTTCAGCATCTAATGAAATGATCATGTGTTTTTTCTTTCAGTTTGTTTATATGATGTAATACTTCGACAGATTTTCTTATGTTGAACCATCACATCTGACAGAGGGCTGATTGGTAAAATATATAAAGAGCTCAAGAAACTAGACAATAAAACACCTAAAAGTACAATTAAAATTGGGCTAAACAGCTAAACAGAGAATTCTCAACAGAAGAATCTCAAATGACTGAAAGACATTTAAGGAATTGCTCAACATCCTTAGTCATCAGGGAAATACAAATTAAAACAACTCTGAGATACCATCTTACACCTGTCAGAATGGCTAAGATAAAATACACTGATGACAGCTTATGTTAGAGAGGATGTGGATCAAGGGGAACACTCCTACACTGTTGGTGGGAATGAAAACTTGTACAGTCACTTTAGAAATCAGTATGGTGGTTTCTCAGAAAATTGGGAATCAATCTCCCTCAAGACCCAGCTACACCACTCTTTGGTGTATACCCAAGGAATGCTCAATCATACCTCAAGGACACATGTTCAACTATATTCATAGCAGCATTATTTGTAATAGCCAGAACGTGGAAACAACCTAGATGCCCCTCAACTGAAGAATGGATAAAGAAAATGTGGTGTATATGCACAATGGAGTACTACTCAGCAGAGAAAAACAGTGACATCATGAGGTTTTCAGGCAAATGGATGGAACTAGAAAATACCATCCTGAGTGAGGTAACCCAGACTCAGAAGGAGAAACATGGTATGTACTCACTCATAAGTGGATAATAGATATAAAGCAAAGGATGACCAGACTGCAAGCCACAGCTCCGGGGAGGCTAGCTAGTAAGGTGGAGTCTAGGAATGGAGCATAAATTACCCAACAATGGAGAAATGGATGAGATCTACATCAGCAAACTGGGGGTGAGGGGGATTGTAGCTGGAGTTTTTTCTCTCCAGGTCCTTCCAAACCCCAGCAGTCCAACAGCCCACTTATAAAATAAACACACAGACGCTTATGTTATTTAAACTGTTTGGCCTAATGGCTCAGGCTTCTAGCTATCTAGTTCTTACATCTTAAATTAATCCATTTCTATAAATCTATACCTTGCCATGTGGCTCGTGGCTTACCTGCATCTTCACATGCTGCTTGTCATGGCGGCAGCTGGCAGTGTCTCCCTCCTCTGCCTTCCACTTCCCAGAATTCTCTCAATTCTCCTCTCTGTTAGTGCCCCCTATACTTCCTGCCTGGCCACTGGCCAATCAGTGTTTTATTTATTGACCAATCAGAACAATTTGACATACAGACCATCCCACACCAGGGGATAATGGAGGGCAAGTGACAGGGGATGAGAGCTTAGAGGAGTGGAAAGTTTTAGATACAAAAGGGAACAGAGTGGGAGAGCATGGAAAGAGATACCATGATAAATGAAAACACCGTGGGAATAGGGAGAAGCAGAGTGCTAGGGAGGTTCCCAAGAATCCATAAGGATGACTCCACCATAGACTACCGGCAATAGTTGAGAGGGTTCCTGAGCTGGCCTACTCTGGCTGAATACCCTAATAGTCATCATAGAAGCCTCATTCAGTGACTGAAGGAAGCAGATGCAGAAATCTACAGCCAGGCCCCAGGCGGAGCTCCAGGAGTCCAATCGATGAGTGAGAGGAGGGATTCTGTGAGCAAGAGATATGGAGACCATAAATGGCAAAAGTACAGAGACAACTAGCCAAACTAGTGGAAACACATGAACTGTGGACCAATAGTTGAGGAGCCCCCATGGTACTGGACTAGACCCTGTAGATAAGTGAAACAGTTGTTTAGCTTGAGCTGTTTAGGGGGCCCCCAGGCAGTGGGACTGGGTCCTGTCCCTAGTGCATGATCCAGCTTTTTGGAGCCTAGTGCCTATGTTGAGACAATTTGCACAGCCTTGGTGCAGGGAGGAGGGGCTCGGACCTGCCTCAACTGAATGTACCAGGCTCTTCTGACTCCCCATGGGATACCTTGCCTTGGAGGAGGTGGGAAGTTGAGTGGGTTGGAGGAAATGCTTTGGGGCAGGAGGAGGGAGGATGGGGAATCTGTGGTTGGTATGTAAATCGAATAGAAAATCTCTTAAGAAAAAAAAAGAAAATTGTCCATTTCTTTTAGATTTTCCAATTTTGTGGAGGACATGTTTTTGCAGTATGACCTGATGATTCTCTGGATTTCCTCAGTGTCTGTTATTATATCTCTCTTTTTATTTCTGATTAGATTAATTTGGATATTCTCTCTCTGCCTTTTATTTAGTTTGGATAAGAGTTTGTCTATCTTGTTGATTTTCTCAAAGAACCAACTCTTTGTTTTATTGATTCTTTGTACTATTCTTTTTGTTTCTATTTTATTGATTTCTCCCCTCAATTTGATTATTTCCTGGCATCTTTTCCTCCTGGGTGAGTTTACTTCTTTTTTCTTCTAGAGCTCTCAGGTATACTGATAAGTTGCTAGTGTGAGATTTCTCCAAATTCTTTAAGTAGGCATTTAGAGCTATAAACTTTTCTCTAGTAATCCTTTCAGAGCGTCCCATAAGTTTGGGTATGTTGTGCATTCATTTTAATTGAATTCAAGTAAGTCTTTAATTTCTTTATTTCTTCCTTGAGTCAGTGATAATTGAGCTGAGAATTATTCAGTTTTCATGAGTTTGTAGGCTTTCTGTAATTTGTGTTGTTGTTGAATTCTAACTTTAAGGCATGGTGGTCTGATAAAATACAGGAGGTTATTTTATTTTTTGTATCTGTTGAGATTTGCTTTGTGACCAAGTATGTGGTCAGTTTTAGAGAAGGTTCCATGGGGGTGCTGAGAAGAAGGTATATTCTCTTGTGTTTGGGTGAAATGTTCTGTAGATGTCTATTAAGTCCATCTGAGTCATAATGTCTGTTATTTCCCTTATTTCTCTGTTAAGTTTTGTCTTGCAGACCTGTCCATTGGTGAGAGTGGGTTGCTGAAGACTCCCACTATTAGTGTATGGGGTTTGATGTGTGATTTATGTTGGTGTCCTTGTATTTGGGGCATAAATGTCCAGAATTGAGACTTCATCTTGATGGATTTTTCCTTTGATGAATATGTAAAGTCCTCCTCGATCTCTTTTGATTAATTTTAGTTTGAAGTCTATTTTGCTAGATATTAGGATAGCTACACCAGCTTGCTTCTTAAGTCCATTTGACTGGAAAGGTTTTTTTCCCAGCTCTTTACTCTGAAGTAGTGTCTCTCTTTGAAGTTGAGGTGTGTTTCTTGTATGCAGCAGAAGGATGGATTTGGTTTTTGTATCCATTCTGCTAGCCTGTGTCTTTTTTTAGGCAAATTGAGTCCATTGACATTAACAGATATTAATGACCAGTGATTGTTAATTGATTTTAGTTTTTGTAGTAGTTTTATATGTTACCCTTCTTTGGTATTTGGTGGTGTGGGATTATCTATTGCCTGTATTTTCATGGGTGCATCTAACTTCCTTGGGTTAGATTTTTTTCCTTCTAGTGCTTTCTGTAGTACTGGATTTGTGGATTGGCATTGCTTAAATCTGATTTTATCATGAAGTATTTTATTTACTCTGTCTATGGCAATTGAGAGTTTTGCTGGATAAGATATCTGGGCTGGCATTAATAGTCTCAGTATCTGCATAATGTCTGTCCAGGACTTTCAGAGTCTTCATTTAGAAGTAAGGTGTTGTTCTGATAGATCTGCCTTTATATGTTACTTGGCCTTTTTCCTTTTCATCTCTTAATATTTTTTTCTTTATTCGGTATGTTTAGTGGTTTCATTATTATGTGGCAAAGGGATTTCTTTTGGGGTTCTAGTCCATTTGGTGTTCTGTAATCTTGTATCTTCATAGGCATTTTTTTCTTTAGGTTGGGGAAGTTTTCTTCTATGATTTTGTTGAATACATTCTCTGTGCCTTTGGGCTGGTATTCTTCTCCTTCTTCTATCCCTATTATTCATAGGTTTGGTCTTTTCATGGTGTCCCAGATTTCCTGGACATTTTGTGTTATGACTATGCTGTCTTTAATGTTTTCTTTGACTGATGAATCTATGTCCTCTATGGTATCTTCAATGCCAGAGATTCTCTCTTCCATCTCTTGCATTCTGTTGGTTATGCTTGTATCTGTAGCTCCTGTTCATTTACTCATATTTTCCATTTCCTGATTTTCCTCTGTTTGTGTCTTCTTTATTGCCTCTATTTCAGTTTTCAAGTCTTGAACTGTTTCCTTCACCCGTTTGATTGATTTTTCTTGGTTTTCTTGACTTTCTTTAAGGGATTTATTAATTTCTTCCAATTTTTTGTTTGTCTATTCCTCAATTTCTTTAAGGGAATTTTTCATTTCCTCTTTAAAGGCCACTATTATCTTCTTAAAGTCATTTTAAGGTTGTTTTCTTCTGCTTCTTCTACATTGGGTTGTTCAGGTCTTGATGATGTTCTAGGTGGTGCCATATTGCTCTTTATTTTGTTCAATGTATTCTTGCACTATCATCTTCCCATCTCTTCCTCCAATTAGTACAAATGGCATCTGTGTCTCAGGGAGCCACTCTTGGTCCAATCAGAGCTCTTGGCCCAATGGGAGCTCTTGGTCCAATTGGAACTGGCAGAGTCTGTGTCTCAGGGAGCAGCTGTGGTCTCAGAGGATGGGTGAGTTTGGGTGGTATAGTGGGGCTTGTAGGTTACAGGGTCCAGTGGGGTGGTGGTCAGGCCTGCTTGCAGAGTCCAGCCTGCTGGCCTTTCAGTCCAATCAGAGCTGTCAAAGGCTATTGATTAGGAGTCATTTTATCACTACATTTTTTCCTTTTTTTACACCAGTATTATTTGGTTTTACCCTAGGTCCCTGGGCTCTCTGGTATCAGGTTCTTGGTTACTCAAGCAGTGTCAGGTATGGGTTCCATCTCCTGGAGTGAGCCTTGAATCAAATCAGTTCTTGTTTAGTTAGTCCCCCAATCTTTGTGCAACTATTGCCCTAGCATATCTTACAAGTAGAACATCATTGTAGATAAATGTTCTGTGGCTGGCTTGGTATTTATGTTTCTTGTTTGAGAGTATGCAGAGTTTGTTCCTGTATCGAAGACAGAGGAATGGAAGAGTGAAGGCTCTAGGTAGGTACCAGTTATATATCTCCATCTTCAATAAGATGTGTAGCTGTTATCTTCAGCAATGGGGAATTGTTGTCTGTTTGGGGAGAGCAACCTATTGTCCTGGAAACAGCCTTGGTTGTTTGGGGATTCCTGTGGGGCCCCTTTGGCCAACAACACAATCAGATGTAACCCAATCCTAGTAATGGAACCTTTGGTGACAAGAGATGGCCAGTTGTGACTCTGTCTCCCCCATTATTTGGTGATTTTATTTAGATCACCTTCATATATGTATATATTTTATCATGGTTACTGTATTATGTTTCCATACTACCTCTCAAATGCCCCTTAATTTTAGCTGTCTCTCCCTGTATTCCCTCCCACAACCCCCCCATCTCCTCTCCTTCCCTTACCCCTCCCCCTCCCCACTTAGTCCTCTCATTCCAATCCCTGCCTTCCATCTATAACTATATATTTTATCTCCCTTTACTAACCAGAAAGGGTCTGGCTGTGGATCTCTATATTTGTTTGCATCTGCTGCAATAGGAAGCTTCTTTGATGTTAGCTGAACAAAGCACTGATCTATGAGTATCATTAAGAGTCATTTTATCATGGTATCTCTTTCATTGCTCTCCCACTCCATCTCTGTTACAGCTCGACCATCACATTCTCTTATGTTCTCATCTGCCATCCCCTACCCTCTGTTGCCTGCCCCTCATCCCCAGTTTACTCATGGATATCTCATCTATTTCTCCTTCCCAGGACAATCGATGCAGCCCTCTTAGCGTCCTCCTTGTTAGTTAGCTTCTCTGGAGCTCTGGGTTGTAGTCTGGTTATCCTTTGCTTTACAACTAGTATCCACTTATGAGTGAGTACATACCATGTTTGTCCTTCTGAGTCTAGGTTACCTCATTCAGGATGAAATTTTCTAGTTCCATCCATTTGTCTACTAATTTCTTGATGTCATTGTTTTTTAACTGCTGAGTTGTGCATATGTGCGACATTTTCTTTATCCATTCCTTTGTTGAGGGGCATCTAGATTGTTTCCAGTTTCTGAATATTATGACTAATGCTGCTATGAATATAATTGAGCACCAGTGCTAATTTGACTAAGAGGTGACTCTTTGTTCTCCTAGCTAATCACTCCAGCCTCTTAGCTCTGGGCCCAGGGGCACAACCCTGTGCCTGTACACCATCAACCATTGCAGTCCCAATTTCAGGCTGGCAGGTAGGTCTCCTGCAGGCAGGCCAGACTACCACCATCTCCTACCAGACTCTGTAACCTACAAGCCCCACCCCACTCCGCAAACCCATCCATCCTTTGAGACTGCAGCTGCTCCCTGAGACACAGAATCCATCAGCACTGGATTGGACCAAGAACTCTGATTAGATCAAGAGCTCCCATTGGACCAAGAGCTGGGACTGGACCAAGTGTATCGATCAGACCAAGAGAGGCTCCCTCAGACACAGACAATGCTTGCACTGAGTGGAGGAAGAGATGGATAGATGCTAGTGCAAAAATACAGTCAACAACATAAAGACCAATGTGGCAACACCAGAACTTAGTGGTTCTACATCAACAAGACCTAAACACCCCAATGCAGAAGAAGCAGAAGAAATCGATCCTTAAAAATGACTTTAAGAAGATGATAGAGATCTTTAAAGAAGAAATGAAAATTTCCTTAAAGAAATTGAGGAAAAGGCAAACAAAAAATTGGAAGAAATTAATAAGTCCCTTTAAGAAAGAAAAAAAAAACAAGGAAAATCAATTAAACAGGTGAAGGAAACAGTTCAAAATTTGAAAACTGAAATATAGACAATAAAGAAGACAAACTGAGAGAATACTGGAAATGAAAAATCTGAATAAACAAACTGGAACCACAGATGTAAGCATAACCAACAGAATGCAAGAGATAGAAGAGAGAATCTCTGGCACTGAAGATGCCATAGAGGAAATAGATTCATCAGTCAAAGAAAACACTAAAGTCAACAAAGTCATAATACAAAATGTCCAGGAAATCTGGGACACCATTGATAAGTTTTTTGCACCACAATAAGCCTCTCTGCTGATGCAGCAATCCAAATCAGACCAAATTAGGAAAGCCCTGGTTAAATGGGTAAGGCATTCCCAAGTGGTTCTCTGCACCCCCTGCACCTCCTTTGAGAGGAGATGGGGAAGAGAGACTGGAAAACCATGTGTCTGTTTTGGGAGATGCAGCTTATATACCCTGTGGCAATGGTCTTGAGCCTCTCTGGGGGAGGAGCTCTCTTTGGTAGGCTTTGAAGGGGCAGGTTTGGGGAGGGATTTGGGGGAGGGGAATTGAGGTGGATCTTCCACCAGAATATTCCAGACTCTTTGAGTATAGAGATGCCAGGGTGCCAGGTGTTAAGGTGGAGCTCCCACCCAAACATTCCAGACTTTTTGGGTATAGGGTCATGTGGGAGCCCGTTCTCGGGTTCCTTGTGGCTTTACCCAGCAGGTCCGCATAGAGGATGATTAGGACCATGGGCCTGAGTGCAGGTGTCTGAGATGGTCTGCACTTGGCTGTGCTGGGGGAGGAGGTCATTTGCTCCACCCCTTGGCATCTCTATAAAAACCCTGGGGCAGAGACAGTTGGGGCCCATTGGAAAAGGTTCCAGGCCCTCTTGAGGCTATCCTTTATTTTCTATCTGTTTATCTCCGCAAGATTCTCTGCAATAAATCCTTCTATCTAATATTTCCTGCTGCTCACTCTCAAGAAAACTCTGGGAAGCTGTGGGGTTGGTGGGTAAACGCCCCACAGAATGGCGCCTGAACAGGGACTAAAGAAAAAAGAAAAGGGACTAAAGACAAAAAAGGGGGGACTAAAGACAAATGAACAGGGACTAAAGACAAAGTAATAGGGACTAAAAATAAAGGAAAATAATAGTTTTATTACAGAGTTTTTGGCGAAAGTGTTGAGTCAGCCCTGCCAGTGGAAAGGCATGCCAGGGTTATGGAAAATATATTATATATATATATATATATATATATATATATATTGAGGGGCAGGGGTTTTATCCTCGAGAGAAAAGGAAAGCATTCTCTTCTGTCAAAATTTTCTATCTTCTATCTCTTTCTCAATTTCTATCTGTGAAAAATAAGTATAGGACATAGTGTAATAATATAGTGTAGGAAAAACTTAGAAGTGTAAGATTGTAGAAAAAAATTAAGATAAGTAAGGCAACTAGACAGAAAAACTCTTCAATTTTCTAACTTTGGGGGCTATGAACGCAAACTGGGGGAAAAAAGCTTTCTTTGGGCTTTACGGGTAGTAAAAAAGCTCTTTGTGCTTATGGGGAAGAAAAAGTTTTCTATGGAAGCTTTTGACCTGGGGACAGCTGAAATGCTAAGTCCAAGTGGCAGGAGAAAGTAATTTCTCCCTGAGGCAAAAATGGGGGTGTAAAAAAATCAAAGTTTAAAGTTGAAAAGTTTTGGGAAAAGTTGGTCTTTTCTCTCTTGGGGGAAAAAATCTTTCTCTTAAATCAAAAAGCTTTTCTTGGAAAATTTTTGGGGAAAAAATCTCTCTAAAAAGCCTTAATCTTTCTCAAAAGCTCTTAAAAAACTTAAAAACTAAAGTCTTTCAGAACTCTCAGAAGGACAAAAATTAGAACCACCTGAAGATATTAGTATGGGGACCACCTGTGATTAGCTCTAAGGGAAAACAACAAACTTAAGACAGCAAAACCTCTCTAAGTTCTGTCTTTCAAGCTTTAAAAATCCTCCCCGCAATGCAGGAGGCAGAGACAAGTTCCTAAAAACCTCTTCTAAGCTCTGTCTCAAGCTAGTAAAAGGCAGTGGGTCAAAGTCCTCTGAGGGAAACACTCGGCAGAGTATGGGTAAAGAGATAGAGAGCCCAAAAGGGCAGGAAACTACCTGAGAAAAGCAAAAAAGCCAAGCTTTTCAGTTACAGCCGAGCTGAGGCATCAAGGGTTTTGTTTCTGAGTGAGTGTTTCAGAATGAAAAGGTGCTCCTAATTGTCCTAACACAAAGATCCCCTGAAGTACCAGGCGTTGGTGGCACACGCCTTTAATCCCAGCACTTGGGAGGCAGAGCCAGGGGGATCTCAGTGAGTTTGAGGCCAGCCTGGGCTACCAAGTGAGCTCCAGGAAAGGCGCAAAGCTACACAGAGAAACCCTGTCTCGAAAAACCAAAAGAAAAAAAAAAGATCCCCTGAAGCAATGCAAACTGTTAGCATTGTATCCTCTCTTCTGAGCAAAAACCCAGAGGCAACTGGCCAGCGTCTCTGAGTTGGAGTGCATTTCGGGGATACTAGGGTTCCTGTAGTTGTAAACTTCCTGGAGCCCAGAGCTGAGGCAGGAAGGTGCAGGACCCAGGGGAAGATTGCTAATGACCAAACAAAGCTAAAGCTGGTGGGAATGGCACAGTTGTGCGCTTTCCTACAAGTCCTGGGTTTATAGGTCCACAGCTGCAAAAAGAAATCTGAGAAAAGCTTTCCTTTCAGAGTAAGGACCTTTCTGGGAAAACAGTAAAGCTGAACTGTGTCTGAAGCAGTTGTGCTGCTGAGTCAGAATGCTGTCTGGGGAAAGAGCCCAGCGGGGCAAAACAGAACTATCCAGGAGTAAAGCTTTCTTTTCTGTCAGAGAAAGCATCTCTTTGAGAAAAGCTTTGTTTCAACTGACTCCGATGAGGTGAGGGAGTGTAGCCCTAAGGGGTGATTGCCTCTGGCATAAACTCTGTCCTTGAGCACCCAGACAAGCAAACACAACCCACTGGGGGACTGGACCAGATGAAGGCCTGATGAGGCGAAACACCTGTCCTAATGTGACCTTACAAATGGCAAAACCTCCCTTGCTAAGCTTGATTTATGAACACAAACTTCAGACCCCAAAAAACGAAATGGAATAAAGTCCCTACCTTCAGAAGCAAAAAAGCTGTCACTGTGGCATTGGGAAAGGTTTCTGGGGTAGAGGGGATAAATTGAGACCAAACTGGGTACTGTCAGGGAGAAAGACTCTGAAGAAACAGAGAAGGGACATAATCCTCCCCAGAAAATATATGACCTGAAAAAGCTGCTAGAATTTGAGGCAGATTCGGGTGTGTGTGTGTGGGGGGGGGGGGGGGTGCACCTCCCACCTCCAAAAGCAGCTAGCAGAGGTACAGAGCTGCAGACAGATACCTGAAGCTCTGCATCTGGGGGGAAAGGAATAAGCAAAATGAGAATAAAATCAGTGGGAGAAAATCTCTCTGAAGGAGCTATGGAAAAGCTCTGTTGTAAATATTTGGTTTTCACTGACTAAGGCAAACACAAGCCCCGAGGAAAGTTGCTATGAGAAATTGCCCACCTCAACGCGCGCTAACGAGGCAGGTGCAGTTCTGATCCCGGGCCAGTGTCAAATGAAGGAGAGACACCTGTTAAAGCCAGCTGAGGAGAGAATAGAAATCTCCCAATGTGCCATAGCTGAAAATGTAAAATGCTTGTTCAAATCTCCCATTGCAAAAGCAAGAAACTTTGTTCAAACCTCCTAGGCAAGAATTTGTAAGCAAGTCTGGTAAAAGAGAACCAGTTGACTCTCAGACCTGAAAAGAACTATGGGAAATGACTGATATGGGAAATGATATAAGGGACTGATATCATTATGGACTGATATAAGGGAAATGCATTCTGGGAAAGGTAGTTTTTCCGGTAAAGATGGCGACATTGCCCTGAAATACTTTTGTCAGCTCGAAAATACGTTCATGGTAAACTTAAAATACAACTTTTAAAAGAATAAGGAGGAAAATCCTCTAAGAGTTTAAGTGTCAGTTCCAATGAAAAATTGAAAGGATACAGAACTAGGCGCTTCGCGGTTTGGGACTCTGTTGGTAAAATGCCTTATTTACCCTAATAGCTGTGCAAAGTTTTTATGGTAGTTGGATGACAAAAAGCTACCTATAAGAGCAAACAAGCCACTTTAAAATCCTTAAAACAAGGGAAAGCAGTTTATACACTGAACGTTGTCGTAGATATGAAGAAACTTATGTGAAATTAAAAATTCTTTATCTCTTGAACAAACAGCCTGCAATGAGTAATTCCTTTGCAAATCTAATTAAGAGGATAAGAAACAGGCATTCAAAAAAATGACTGCTTTACAGATGGGAAACAAACTTAAAATTTAGCTGTCTTACAAAAGAGTTGCTTTACCTGAAAGTTCCTTATAAGAAATCAATGCTAAATATCACAGCTGCTAATAACATCAGGAGTTAAAGCTAACGAAGTGAAAATACTAAATCCTGAAAATGCTTTTTCTCAAAGTAAGCTAATGAAGGATATGTTCATGAAAGAACATCTGTGTTCTTGACTCCTTTGAATAGTAACAGTTTTGGTGAAAATATTGGCACTAACAACAATCAAATCAAAATGTCTCAACAAATTCAAGACGCTATTCACAAAAGAAAGCTGCCATGCTTTGTGGGCCATATTAGAGCTCACTCCAATCTTCCTGGTCCTTTAGCTGAGGGTAATGCAATGGCTGAGCATTATCCCAAGTGGAAATGACTCAACAGTCACATGCTCTTCATCAAAATGGCAAAAGTTTAAGATGGAAAGATCCCTGCTCGGGATTATGGAAGGGTCCCGATCCTGTGTTAATATGGGGTTGAGGACATGTTTGTGTTTTTTCACAAGAGGAGAATGAAGCTTGATGGTTACTGGAGTGTCTAATAAGGAGCGTGGAACTAAGGAAAGTCAGCTCCAATGACATTCCTATAAAGTAACCAGAATGAAAGTGGCTCAATTAGTGTTTCTGAGGTTTTATCACTGGTTAATGCAAACAGTGAGAAAATAGAGTTCGGAGCTGTGCTGCTTTTGGCTTTACTAGCTCCTTTAGAAAAATACTTTATATCACCTAATAGCTGTACAGTATTTGGCAAAGAGCTTTACCGCAGCTAAATACAGTAATTTCACGCTCAGCATGAAGTGAAGTTTTTCAGTAGAACGAACCAAAAGTACTGCTGTAATGGAAACGTTTGTCTGAATTGAAGCACTTAGGGGAGCTATTATGAATTTGGGTGAAGGGACAGCCTCTAGTTAAAAACCGTTTACCGCTGACAGTGCATCTCTGCCGGTCTGGAAAGGCTGAGAGAACTCAGCCTTTGGTCTGGAAAGAACTCTGCCGGTCTGGAAAGGCTGAGAGAACTCAGCAACTTTGGGGTGTGGCTTCGTCCCAAGAATGTTACAGTCCCCTAGCAACAAGTATCACAACTCTAACAACAACACTCACTAAATCCCAGGGTTGTATAACAAAGCTGACTATAAACTCTAAACTTTAGAAATGATGTACATACTTCCTGTGTAGTTAAGAGAATCTAATAGAGATAGTGATAATAATTAAGAGTATGAAGTAGAAAAAGATGAAAATAAGATATGTGCATTTGTAGAAGTTATTCTCTTGTTAGATCTGTGTTAAGAAATCTTTGGATGTTTGCTAAGTTAAATATATGCTAATGGTAGCCCTATATAAGTTTGTAAAATAGATCTATAGAGTTCCTTTAAGAATATAAGCTTGCAAGAAGTATCTAAGGTAGTCTTAAGACATGTAGTAATAAGCTTGTAAGAAGTAAAGATACTAGTTGTAAATGTAAGTTTAAATAAGAAATAAGATAAGAAGTATATAAGAAGTAATAAGAAATAGTTTGCTAAAGTAGCTCTATAGTTCCCTTAAAGAGTATAAATAAGTAGATGTTAATGTTATATGTGAATTTGTAAAAAAAATGTGTAAATGTTAAGTGTGAATCTATTAATGTATATGGTGAAAGAACCCAAGACACAGAAGGTTAGTGTCCCAGTAGACTGCAAAGTAGGCAGTCTGAATGGTTTCAAAAGCTCCAGAAGCAGCTAAGAAGCTAAGAATGGCGGACGCCAAAACCAACACAAGGCATCCGCAGCTGCGATCCGTGGAAAATCGACGCAACACAGAAAAACCTGAGCTGACATCAAAAACGGTGTGGTTTAGAATTCTACTGTACCTAGAAAGGTCTCTGTCTGTAAGAACAAAAGTTGCAGAGACGCTTGTTTGAACTAAAATTACTAACTGCAAAAAGTTTTGTTTGTAAAACGTCTCTTCATACTTGGAAGTGAAAGCCTGATACCAGAATTTACTTTTTTGAACTTAAAAATGAGATAAAACTACAGAAAGATTTTGGTTATGGATTTCTTCATATTTGGAAGGCTAGTACCAGAATTTATCATTTGAATTTTGGGACTTAATGAAGTGAACAATAGATTTCATTGCAATGGGACAATTTTGAGTTTACTTATAGTAATGACCTAGAAACTGTTTTCTGGAATTGGGTTAAAAATGGAACTGTTTAAATGAAGAAATTTATTGTTTCTACCTAGACTAAAGATGCAATTTTGTGTATGCATATATGCTTTATGAACTGGTGATTCATGAATTGTTTTATGGAACTGTTTATGTAAAAATGGAATTACTTATGGAACTGGTTTTGTGTTACAAATGGTACTGTTTAAATGGAAAAGTTTGGGTTTTCTAACTAGGCTTGAGACTTTGCTTAAAAAATTATAAAGAAAAGGGAGAGTTAATATTCCTTAGTCTATTTAATTTAAAAAATATTTTCTTTGAGTGGATTAATGTCATGTTTTGTTAGTAAGAAATGCAAATGGGATATACTAAGACTGAAGCCCCGCACAGCAGGGTCCAGTTATTCAGTGGGTCTCTAGCCGGGAAACACCTGAAAGACCATGGGGAAAGAGGGGAAGGGAGGCCAGGCGCATAATAATTGACAAGAATCAGTCTGAGATGCGTCAAGGCTCCGTTTATTGAAAATGATGCTGAAGCTTTATAGGCAGTTTTCAGGCGGGGACGGGAGCAGAGAGGACAAGGAATGAAGAGTGCGAATTCCTTAGGGCGGGTCAGGGTGAGGTCACTTTGGTCCCAGGCCCTGCAGCTAGCTGATTAGCATCTGTTTAGAAGGTTTATCTAGTTGTAAATCCCAGAGTCTGGCCAGTACCAGGCCTCTGTCATGGGTTGATTAATACATGTTTCAGGAGGTCTTATCTAATTGTAAATCCTGAAGGCTGCTGTGCCAGGTATCTGAATTTACGAAGTTTTGATAACTCAGGGAAAGTGATACAGCTGTCTCTAACATAAGACTACTTTTAAAGTGTGTAAAGAGTTTTATTAAGAAACTGCTTTTGGATGTTTTGCTAAAAGTTTTCAAAGTGTTAATGGTTAGATTGAAAATATTGCTTTTCAATATGGGTTTGTAGGAATTGTATAAGTTTGGGTTCCCCTAACTAGGTTTGAGATTTTGTTTAAAAAATTATAAAGAAAAGGAGGAGTTATGAGATTGAATTATGTTTGCAGAAACCTATTGATATTAATGCACCCTGGTTTTGTGGAGTTAAGGAAATATTTAAGTTTGATGTGAATACAACAAAGTTTTTCCTATGTTCTGTTAGCAAGAAAATTCAAATGATTGAGTTAAAGTTATAAGACGGAGAAAATTGTTAACTATATATAGCACCATATATGCTAATTCAAATGGTTCTGTTAAGAGTTTGCTTTGAGTTGTAAGATTGGGAGAATTGTGACTATGTATAGCAATATTTATGTTAACCTGTTAATGGTAATGATGAAGCTAAGAGATTCTTTAAGTTTGTAGTCGCCTTAAGAGTTTTTGGTTTAGAAAGGGCTTGAGGCAGCTAAGACTGCTGTAGTCACCTTGGGCCTAATTCAAAAGAGAAATGCCATCTTTATCATCTTCTACTTCCATACTGGGAGGTGTAACAGCTATGGAGATTGCTGTAAGCCATTAATAGTTATTTTTTATATATTAAGAAAGGGGGACCTGTGGGAGCCCGTTCTTGGGTTCCTCGTGGCTTTACCCAGCAGGTCCGCATAGAGGATGATTAGGACCCCAGGCCTGAGTGCAGGTGTCTGAGATGGTCTGCACTTGACTGTGCTGGGGGAGGAGGTCATTTGCTCCACCCCTTGGCATCTCTATAAAAACCCTGGGGCAGAGACAGTCGGGGCCTGTTGGAAAAGGTTCCAGGCCCTCTTGAGGCTATCCTTTATTTTCTGTCTGTTTATCTTTGCAAGATTCTCTGCAATAAATCCTTCTACCTAATATTTCCTGCTGCTCACACTCAAGAAAACTCTGGGAAGCTGTGGGGTTGGTGGGTAAATGCCCCACAAGGTCACCAGTTCAAGTCTGGCTACTTCCTTTGGGCATGTGACAACATGGGGAAGAGGGGAGTCAGGAGTTTGTGGTCTCATATTCAGCAGGAGTTGTGAGTGGAGGAGCATCCACTTAATTATCATCCTGGAGACCTCAGTCTTCTGTTCTTGAGGAAGCAGAGAAGCCAAGTTCCTAGAAAAAAAAAAGATCATTAACATCTACCCTAGTTGTACTGAAAATATGAATGCACCAACCAGAAGAGCAGATAGACCCTTCATTGGGACATCTTGGAAAACCAGAGGGTGGAGGGTTCCAGATGCTGGACAGACCATGTATCCTGAATAGGTGCACACTTGAGCCTGGAGAGATGGTACCTGCATGGATGTCCCAGGAGCTTGGCAGCCAAGGGGGTGGTGAGGATCACAGTATAAGGTCCTGTCCATAGGGGCTCAAGAGACTTAGGAGCTAGCTGTTTGAGGAGCACTCTGTCCCCTGGGGAGAGTAGGGCAGGCTCAGGAGCAGTTGGGTCTGTTGGTGCTGAGGTAGGGAGATAGCTGTCAGCATGTGAATAGAGAAAGGACCTCAGAAGGAAGAGGTAGGGGAGGTACATGGCCAGCGGGCGAGTTTGGGCCCAGAGGTGGTAATTGAGGAGGAAGGGCCATCCATAAAGGGCTCAGGCCTATAAGGAAAGTGAGGGATGGCCCAGAGGTGGGTAAGGGCCATGGGGAGAAGGGGAGGCAAGATAACCTGAGTTGAATGGAGAACTTGGTGAGCTGTTGTTTGAGTCCATTAGCCTTCTCAACCTTTCCCGAGGATTGTGGGTGATGAGGAATGTGGGGCTTCCAGGAGATGTTGAGAGCTTCCGATAGAAGCTCCATGACAGTGGCAATCCTTGCTGGGTTTGTGTCCTCAAAGCTGGTGCAGAAGCTGACATATCTGGAGGGCCCCTGTGAATGGACCTGTGAAATACTCAGGAGAGTGTTGGGGCCAAGGTGAGTATGGCCCCAAAAAGGCTGAGAATATTGCAACCAAGCAGAGGTGCAGAGAAAGCAGGTATGACCAGAAAAGAGTATGAGAAAAATCTCCCTGCTAGAATACAGGGAAGTGTCAGGGTCTTAAATGGGAAGGAAGGGATCCTGTCCACCCCCGTGACAGAAATTGGCAAGAGAATTATATAGGACCTGAGTGAGATGTCAAAACTGAATAGGTAGCTCCCATGTCCAATAGAAAGTCAATGGACTTATCTGCTACCTGCAGTGTCACCCTAGGCTTGGAGAGGGCAATTGGAGTCACCAGATCTAGGCCACATCAGTCCTCCACCAGGCTTAGGAGTTCAAAGGCCAGAAGAGTCTCAGTTGCTGATGTTGGTGAGGCTGGACCTCTGTGGTGTGGCATACAGGATGAGCCCACACCGGGGCATTCTGATTTTCAGTGTCCAGACTGTTGGCAGACAGGACATGGCCTCCTGGGCAGCTTCTGGCTGCATTTTTGGTGGAGTCAACTTGGGCTGAGCTCCAGCAGGATGGAGCCTTGTGGTTGACTTCCCTTGTCCCTCTTGTGGGGGCCCTGGTGGCCTCAGGGCAGCTGCTAAGGCTTGGGCTTGGAGCATAGCCTTCTGTTGTAGCTTTGTCTGTCAGGATGAATTGGCTATATCTTCTCAAGCATTAAAAACTTTAAAAGCTGTTTTCACCAATTCCTGTAGGGGAATTTGAGGGCCCTCTTCAACCTTTTTTAATTTTTTCCTAATATCTGGCACTGACTGAGAAATGAAATGGGTGGCCAGGACAGTGGCTCCCACTGGGGAGGCTCATTCAAGGCAAGTATATTGAACCATAGTCTCTTGTAACTGGTCCAGAAAAATAGCCAGGTTTTCATGAGATAGCTGTGTAATCTCTCAGAACTTATCAAAATTAATAATTTTGTCCAATACCATTTCCTTGGAGGAGGCAGTAAACCATGAGGTCTCTTTTTGGGGACTCTAACAATTCCATTAACTCCATTTACCTCTCAGAGAGGGCAGAGGAGTGTCAGGGACAAGGACATAATCTCTAGTTAGTGGAAAAATACAGACCCCCAATTAAGACAGGGAACTAGATCATCTTACAGTCAGGTTGCCTAGCAATAGGACATTGAATAGAGCCCTTGACCTTTTCACCCTGTAAACATCCTACATAAACATCCTGTTAGCTTGCCCCACCCTATGCAGATAACAGCTTCTTGCTTCCCCCCACCCTGCAGGAACTATATAAACCCTCCTGGAGAAAAATAAAGTTGCACCTTGATCAGAAATCTTGACTTGGTGTATTTCTTTGTGTCTCCTGCCCCTATTATTCTGTCCTTAGGGTGGTTGAGTTCCTGTTGAAGCCCTGCTGGCCGGGGCAGAGGAGGACAGAAGTCTGACAAAACTGAGTATGAGAAGAAACCAGGGAAGATTTGGGGTCATTAGGCCAGTGTGTAGAAGGGAAGCTGGATGTAGGTTGAGGCATTGGGGGATTGGTGGGGGGAGGGGAGAACAGGAAGGTAGGTAAGGAGGAGGAATTTATCACAGATGGGGAAGAAGACAGGGTTGTATAGGAAAGCAGTTAAGGCTTTGATCTTTGTCCTGGAGGGGGAAGAAGGGAGAAGGGGCAGATATAGGAGTATTGGCAAACTCACCCAAGAGGAATAGATGCCAAGAAATAATCAAATTGAGGGGCAAAATCAATAAAATAGAAACAAAGAGAACAATACAAAGAATCAATGAAACCAAGAATGGGTTCTTTGAGAAAATCAACAAGATAGACAAGCCCTTATCCAAACTAACCAAAAGACAGAGAGAGAGCATCCAAATTAACAAAATTAGAAATGAAAAGGGAAATATAACAAAAGAAAATGAGGAAATTCAGAGAATCATTAGGTCATATTTCAAAAACCTCTACTCCACAAAATTGGAAAATCTAAAAGAAACAGACAATTTTCTGGATAGGTACCACATACCAAAGCTAAATCAAGACCTGATTATTTCTTGTAATTTAATAAATAATGAAGTTAATTCTGACTAACTAGTAATAAATTCAGCAGTTACAGTGTATAAAACAACTCTTTCTGCATGCATACTGAGAATCAGTAACTATGTTAAGATGTTTGGTAAAATCTGTTAATACCATTAGAATAGCATATAATTCTGACTTTTGAACAAAATCATAAAGGCTTTGAGCAACCTTACTTAAATTTCTGGATTTATAATAAGCTTTTCCTGATTTGTTTGCATCAGTATAAAATGTAGGAACTCCAGAAATTGGTGTTCCCCATACAATATGAGGAAGAATCTAGTCAGTTTTCTTTATAAATTGAATTCTCCTGCTTTTGGGATATTTGTTATTAATCTCTCCCAAAAATTCACCGCAAGCTCTTTACCAAGGTACATTTTCTGCCCACAATGAGTCGATTTCCTCATTAGTAAAAAGTGCTACAATTTCTGCTGGGTTTGCTGTGGATAAGTTCTGTATGCTGTGAATGTGTTGCTCTGATTGGTTGTTAAATAAAATGCTGAGTGGCCAGTAGCCAGGCAGGAAGTATAGGCAGAACAAGCAGAGAAGAGAATTCTGGGAACAGGAAGGCTGAGTCAGGAGTCCCCAGCCAGACACAGAGGAAGCAAGATCTAAAAGTACCAGTAAGCCACAAGCCATGTGGCAACTTATAGATTAATAGGAATGGGTTAATTTAAGATATAAGTACAGATAGCAAGAAGTCTGCCACAATCATACAGTTTATAAGTAATATAAGTCTCTGTGTTTACTTGGACCCATGTGGCCGGCTGCAGGGCCTCAGGAGCTGAACAAAACCAGGAAAACTTTAGCTACATGGGTCTGTTCCTTCTAATTGAGGAAGTCTCAATTTTCCTTTTAGAATCATCTCAGAAACCTTTTCCACATAAGTTTTTTTTTACTCTGTTTATGTGGTAAAAAGGTCCATTCTAAGATAATATCTTTCCTCTGCAGTAATATCCCTGTAGGAGAATGTGTAAAGGGTAAAATAAACAGAATGCAATCAAGCTCTGGATATGAACAATCCACATGTGTACCCTGTAATTTCTTTTCCACCAAAGCCAATTCTCTCTCAGCTTCAGCTGATAATTCTCGTGGACTTCCTTGTCACCTTTTAAGATTTGAAACAAATTAACCAGTTTTGTATTTTTTTTACCCCCATAGTGGGCCATAGAGGCAATGTCTCCCAGCAATCTTTGAAAGTCTTTAAGAGTCCATGACTGATATCTCCTAATTTGCACCTTTTGGGGTCTAATTTTTTGTAGATCTATTTTATATCCTAAATAATTAATAGAGTCTCCTCTTTATATATAAATATTGGTTTTTCGAGACAGGGTTTCTCTGTGTAGCTTTGCGCCTTTCCAGGATCTTGCTCTGTAGACCAGCCTGGACTCGAACTCACAAAGATCCACCTGCCTCTGCCTCCCGAGTGCTGGGATTAAAGGCGTGTGCCACCACTGCCCGGCTCCTCTTTATATTTTTTCAGGACCCATTTGTAATCCCCAATGGGACAAAATTTTCTTTACTTCTCCAAACATTTTCTCTGAAGTATCTGCATTTGAATCAGTTAGTAAAATGTCATCAATATAATGGTAAACTGTAGACTGAGGAAATTGCTTATATATCATTTCCAACAGCTGTTGTACAAAATATTGACACAGGGTGGGGCTATTTAGCATTCCTTGTGGGACAGCGTTTCCTTGATATATCTTAACAGCTGAGAATTACTATAAGTAGGCACCAAGAAGACAAATTTTTCTCTGTCTTTTCCTTGTAAAGGTATAGTGAAGAAATAAACTTTTAAATAAATAACTATAAGATGGTATGCTTTAGGTAACAGAGAAGGCAAAGGAATTCCAGATTGTAGAGAGCCCATTGACTGAATCACCTTATTAGCAGCTCTTATACCTGTTATCATTTTCCACTTTCTAGATTTCTTTTTAATAACAAATACAGGAGAATTCCAAGGGCTGGTTGATTTTTCAAAATGCTGAGCATTTAGCTGTTCTTGTACCAGCTGTTCTAAAGCCTGTAATTTCTCTGATGTTAAAGGCCATTGCTCAACCCATTACAGGCTTGTCTGTTAACCATTTTAAAGGTAAGGCTATTAGTGCCTTTGAAAGATCAGCAACTGTTTTGCCCTATTCTTGTACAACCTGAATGGTCAGTGACTGTTCTTTATGATATGATACTGTCTAATATTTTTCCCAGAAACATATGTTAATTTGTAATTTGTTTCTGAGACTGGAGGAATGTTAATCTGAGTATTCCATTGCTGTAACAAATCACATCCCCAAAATTCATTGCTATGTTAGACAAATATGGCTTTAATTTTCCTCTCTGTCCTTCTGTCCCTATACATTCTACCCATCTCATGCCCTATTTTACCTGAGACAACTTTCCAATCCCTAAAAGGGGATTGATCATTTACCTTCTGAAGAGGCCAATTTGAATGCCAAAATTTTGGTGCAATTATTGTTACATCTGCACCTGTGTGTACGAGACCTTCAATGACAACATCATTTATTTTTTTTTTAATTTTGGTCTTTGTTCATTTATAGAAGTTTGCCAAAATGTTTGCTTTATGGTTTCTCCTAAATTTTTTGTTCTCTCTTCTATAGCTATTCTATCATCCAGAGCAGTATGGTTTCTTACAATATGCATTAGGTTCTTTAATTGCTCTGGGAAGGAGTTTCCTCCATGATGACAGGAATTGACTATAGTGGTATAGTCAATTTTATTTGTGCTGAAATGTGATTTTATTTGTATGTTAATAAATAAAGTTGCCTAGGGGTCAGAGCTATTAGCAAGCCATAGGGAAAGCCAGGGCAGTGGTAGTGCAAGTGCCTTTAATCCCAGCACTTGGTAAGCAGAACTAGGTAGATCTCTGTGGGTTCAAGGATACAGCCAGCATTGGAGACACACGCCTTTAATCTCAATACCAACCATAGAAGACCTGGAGTGACCACAGACAGGCAGTGAAGAGACGGTCATGTGGTTGGGTTTACAACCAATGAGAAGGCAGAACAGAACTCTATTTAAAGACGAACGCACAGGAAGTAGTTCCTTTTTCGGAGAGGTCTCTTGGCGGGAGAGGCTAGCTGGCGGCAGGCAGGTAAGGCTCTTAGCTCTGACCTCTTGGGCTTTTATCTTTACATTGGCTTTGTGTTTCTTATTTAATAAGACGGTTGGTTACATCTACAAATTACTAAACCAAATTTGACATGGAGGCCTATGCAAGTCCCCTCAAGGTATTTCCTGATGGCAAATGGTTACCCTGACTGTGCCTTGTTAATCTACATTCATTAGTCCAATGCCTGCATTTGCTATACCTTCTGCATAATCCAGAAGGAAGGAGTGTTCTGTTGGGATTATTCTTAGGAAAAAAACATTGTTTCTAGGACTGCCCTGTCTACAATATCTTTTTAGGTGACCTTGTTTACCAAAATTGAAACACTTGACTCTTCTATTTTTCTTCAGACCTCTGGAAATCACCTCTCCTATCCAACCAAGCACCATCATGGTTATGAGATTCAGTATTGACTGTATCTCATACCCATTACTCTAAGGATGCTGATCTTTTTTTGACAGCCTAATTACCCTTTTGCATTGTGTATTACTGATAGACCCCAGACCCAGGGTACTATCTTCTCAAGTGGGAGCCCCAAGAACCCAGACTCTAGTACAGTTGATGCAACAGCAAGAGGTATTTATTGAAGCGGCTGTACAGTCAGGCAAACTCAGCTTTAAAGAGCAAGAGTTGCATCATACTACCGTCACATAGGCACTTTTAAAGGAAAAACCCACAAAAGCCACAAGATTACAATTTCTATACAATTTCATTTTCATTGATTTATGTCTAGAGGCTAATTTCATAAGATCATGGTCTGGTCATAGAGTGATCACAGAGCGGGTACAGTTATGTCAGTACCTATACAGGAAGAATTGGCACATTCTTCCTGAAACCTCAAGGTGGTTATCAGGGCAGGAGTGGATTTTACACAAAAGTCACAATGGTCCTTCCTGGAACACTTGCAACTATCCAAGTCACAGTTGAGCACATCTCTTAACAGAAATCTCTATATTGTTACATTGTTGCAGGGGTGGTTGAATAATGACTGAGTCAGCTTGCCCTGGGAACTAGATTTTTAGTTCCTTATTTCCTGGGGCCTGGGGGTGTAAGCCTGAAGGATTAGGGTCTTTCATTACCATATTCAAAGGCCAGAGGTTTAATTATTATTTGTCTAGCTTCTGAATTTGGTATCATCCTATTTACTGCTGAAGTCAATTTTTGTAAGAAATCAGTGAAGGGTTTTTTTAGGCCTTGTATAACTTTACTAAGTGATTCAATTTTCTTTCCTACTTCTTCTGTTCTGTTCCAAGCACTCAAGGCTGCTGTGCGGCATAAAGCCAGGGTGTGGCCATCATATAGCAATTGCTTTTCTGCATTAGCATAATCTTCCTCTCCAAGAAGTTTGATCTTGGGAGATTCCAATACTGCTAGGCCTACTTTGTTTTTCAATTGTCTTAGCCTCATCTTTCTACCAGGTACTCCAGTGTAATTGAGGATTAGGTTTCAAGACCACTGTAACCAAGTCTCTCCAGTTTTGTGGGGTAATTCTATTACAAGTTGACCACAACTTTAACATCTACTTCACAAAAGGTGAATGCTTGCCATATGAAACTATGACTTCCGTGAATCTCCTCAAATCTAACATTTGCACAGGAGTCCATTCTGGAGATATCTATCACTTGGAACTTCCTGTGAGGTTATTGGATAAATTAAGGTTGGTTATTTGAAAACCTTAAGCTGTTCTTCTCTAACCTTATAATGCAATGCTGAGATTGGTTCTCCTTTAAATTTCTCTGTCTCAGTCTGAATATCTCTGTGATCTATTTTAATAAGTTTATATAAATTTGTATCTTAGCACTCATATTAACCAACTTTTTAGTGATAAAACTGATAGTGTTTATATTTGACATTACATAAATTCCATCTAAATTAATTATCCTCTCCTTTAATTGTTCCATTCTCAAACTGTCCAGTGTATTATCATAGAGACCTAACTCCTGCCATTGTAATAGTGTTTCCCATTTTTTAATGTGGGGAAAAAAACTCCCTTTTAACTAATACCTCCCTTTAATAATTCCGGATTGTCTCACCAAATCTGCCCACATTGACGATCCAGATGGCAGTGAAGTGTGAAGCTGACTGCTGCTATGTAGATCAGTAAAGCCCAAGTGGGTGTCAAGGCAGCTACCTAGTATGGCAGTAGCCTGATGAGGGGTTCCAGGGCAAGCCCACAACACATTGGGAGAGGAAACCTGCTGTCTGCAAAATGCACACGGGGATCATGGGGAAGAAACATGTGAAGCAGGAGCAACCTAAAGGCAAAGCTGGCCAATGGTGAGGGGCTAGCTAACTCTGGCAGGGTTCAGAGCCCAAATGCCTGTGTAGTTTTCTGCAGAGAGACTGCGACATAAAAAATTCCAAATTCACTCAGAGGAGTCAGGGAAAATAAAGGAAAACCTAGCCAGTGGGGTAGTGAGTTTGGCCACATGCAGCTCCAGCCTGTGCCACTGGCACCAAAGCCACAGGCACCAGCTTTTTCATGAATTAATGACCCCCAAATTGGATGCCAGATGTAGCACAAGTTCTAATTGGTCTTAATAAAATCCCAGAGTCAGATATCGTGGTAAAATCTGAAAGATCAGAGAAGTAAAGCAGCTAGCCAAAGTCATCTTTTACCTCCATGACTCTAAGACTGAAAAAGGGGCTGAGCCCATCTCTATCTCCCCTTATATATCTCTCTCCGCCTAGTCATATCACTTCCTATCTGTCTGAACAGACCTCAAGACCTCTATGGTTAACTAGTGGCTAACTCCACCCTCTGATCTTCAGGCAAGCTTTATCTGTTAGAGCGCAAATAACATATCAACGTAGAAACCCTAACTAAGAAAATCTAGTGTAGTAGTTGTGTGACCAGAAGTAAGACTGGGAGTGTGTTTCTGAGGCTATAGAATGACTTTTTGGGGAGAACACTAGGTAAAGCTGGTATACCATCTGCCTATCCAGAGGATGGCCTGGAAGTAAGGGGAAGGCTTTGGTGGGAAAGGCTCCAGGAGCTCAGCAAACAAATCCATTATATTATCTGTGCATCCAAAACAGGGCTGGGAAGTATGCATATGGAACAGGTGGGCTTGGTTCTAAGGAACTCACCAGAAAAAGTTGGTCCAAGAGGTGTATGCCTAGAGCTACATATCCAATTATAGAAATGCTACAGCCCAACTTTGTTCTTAGTGAACTCATCTGGGAATTCCTCTGCAGGGGCTCTTTGACAGTGGCTATGGCTAGGAGAGTGAGGTTGGTCCTAGTTAGTATACAACATTCAGAGGAATGTCAAAGGGAAAGCCAAAGTCTGATCTCTGCATCAGATCTATGTCCTAGACTGTGGAGATGGAGCAAGTATATATAGTTCTGGTGATACTCACCAGGAAAAGCTGCTTCAGAAACTGCATGGCCACAATTAGGCCTAAGAGTGTGTCCATAATTCTTTGAGCCAAGGATCTCTAAAAGAGGCAAAGTAGTGTATCTGCTAGCAAATTAGTGCATCCAGAGGTAGGTTTTAGAGTGTCATAGCCATGGGGTGGGATCACTTCTGGGAGTACTCAACATAAAAAGCAGGTTAAGGAACTTTCATCACTGAAGCAAAGCCAGTGAGTATGGAAATGGTTCAGGCAGGAGAAGATCTAGGAAGCATCATCATGCAAATCAGTGCATGATCTGTTGTCCTGGAGCTAGGACTTAGAGGTACAGATATAGCACATGTAAGCATATTTGTGGAATAATGGCCAGGAAAAGCTGGTGCAGGAGCTCTTTGACCAGAGCTATTTCTAGGAGTGAGGGGATGGCACTGGTGGGTAAGGTTAATTCGAGTTAACCAGACAAATCTGATACATGATCTGTACATCCACATCTAGGACAATAAAAATGGTGCGGGGATGCCTGGATCTTAGGCAATATAACAGGATCCAGAACTGCAACACAGGAATTAGGCCTGGGATTGTGGGCATGTGTAGTGATACATTATTTGTGCTGAAATGTGATATTTTATTTGTATGTTAATAAATAAAGTTTGCCTGGAAATCAAAGGTCATAGTGAGCTATAAACAGAAGTCAGGCAGTGTTGGCACATGCCCTTAATCTGAACACATGGCAGGCAGAGTCTCTGTGTGTTCAAGGACACAGTCAAGTGTGGTGACACACGTATTTAATCCCAGTACCAACCATAGAGACCTAGAGGTCTGTATAGACAGGCAGTGATGAGGAAGTGATGTGGCTGGGCTTAGAGCCAATGAGAAGGCAAAACAGGAAGGCAATAAAGGTGCAGGTTAGACAGGAAGAAGCTCTCTTGGGAAAGTACGGCGAGGTGGTAACATAAGGTTAGTTTGTGGCTATTGCTTTGATCTCTACGGCATATACCTCTGTATTTGGCTCTGTGTTTCTAATTTAATAAGACTGTTTAGAAATTCATCTACAATTGGTGCCCACATGGCAAGAATTCTTTAAAAAACCATTGGTGGCTTTACAGGCCAGGGGTTACAAGCCCTGGCTCAGCCGGAGTTTACAGGACCCCAGGCCTGGATGGAGCTACAAGCGATCCAGACTACACGCAGCCAGAAATACACTTGACTGTAACTACAAGTGGTCCAGCTACATGAAGCTGGAGCTACATGTGGCCAGATCTCCAACTCATATGGCCAGAGCATAAAGGGGCTGGAGCTACTAGCAGCTAGACTGCTTGTGGGTTTATAGACCCTGGCTCAGGCCTGACATGGCTCAGGCTTGAGCACGTGGCTGTGTTTAGCTTTTTTTTTTCTTCTCCTGGTAGGTAGTAGGCACTCTCTCTCTCTGTGGATTCCCATCTCAGACTGTAACCACACAGGTAGCCACTTTCAAATTCACTTGGACTTCTTCTGTCCTATGTAGACTTGGTAAGTCAATTAAGATATCAGATATCTTAAAGGGAGAAAGTAGTTAAAAGAGAAAATTTTTTACCACATTAAAAATGGGAAATATCTTTATGATAGAAGTAAATTGTTCTTTATTTGATAACACATTTGGCAGTCTGAAAATGAAAAAATTGAATGAGAGGATAATTAATGTTGATGGGATATATGTAATATCAATTATGCATATTATTTCTTTAATTATCCTTATTTTAGTATTAAAAATGTTGGACAATTTAAGTGCCAAGATAAAAGCTTTAGAAAAACCTGTTAAAATTAATTATAGAGAAATTCAGACTCAGACAGAAGAATTTAAAGGTGAAGTTATTTCAAGACTGAATGATAAGGTTATAGAGATACAGCCTATTCTCAAAAAATTAAACTTAATTTATCCGGTAGCCATACAGGAACTACCTACTCAAGGGGGTGTACAAACTAATTGGACTCCAGTTGAAATGTTAGATTTGAGGAGATTTAAGGAAGCTATAGTATCCTATGGCATGCATTCTCCATTTGTAAAGCAAATGTTAAACTTGTGGTCAACTTGTAATAGGATTATTCATCAGGACTGAAAAGAATTAATATCAGCTGTCCTGGAACCCAGAGCACAATGCAATGGTGCGCATGGTATAGAGATGAGGCTAAGACAATAGAAAATCAATGTAGAGCTAGAAGTGTGGAAATTTCCCAGGATCAACTTCTTGGAGAAGGCCAATATGCTGAAATACAAAGACAATGTTTATATTATAGTCAAACCTTAATTCTATGCCACATGGCAGCAAGAAAGCATGGGACAGAATTGAGGAAGCAGGAAAGAAAATTGAATCATTCATGAAAGTTATACAGGGCCCAAAAAAATCCTTCAGGGATTTCTTACAAAGTCTGTCTTCAGCAATAAATAGAATGGTACCATATTCAGAACCTAGAGGGATAATAATTGAATCTTTGGCTTTTGAGAACACAAATGCAGCATGCAAAAGAATAATCAGGCTGTAAAAGTCAAGATCTGTATCCTTGGAGGACTGGATCAGGGACACAATTAATGTTGAGTCTCATGGCCATGATGATATGTGGATATGAGAAGCAATTTCAAAAGTTTTGAGGAATATCAGATGTTTTGAGTGTGGAAAGCAAGGTCATTTGCAAAGGAAGTGTAAACAGGGCGTTCCTAGAAAGAATGTTTATTCCAGGAACAATGGCAACAGAATGCCCCTCCCTTCTGAAGTATGCAGAAGGTGTGGTAAGGGTAAACATTTGGATCAAGGAATGCAGATCAACAAGGGACAGACAAGGTAATCCTTTGCCTCTGTCCTCAGGAAACTCCCAGAGGGGCTTCATGCAGGCCCCCACAGCAAATCCAGTTCAGACTATTCCTGCCATCATAGAAGAAACCCCTACTCAGAGCAATTAAATAACCAAATGACTATTGGAATAAACCAGGCTGATTGGGGGATAGAACAGGTGGGGCAGAGAGAATAGAAAATTCAGGAGAAACCACAAAGCAAATTTTTTTTGCAAACTTCCATAAATGAACAAAGACCAAAATTAAAAATATGAATAAATGATGCTTTCTTGGATGATTTACTAGACACAGGTACAGACATGACAATAACTGCACCAGAATTTTGGCATCCAAATTGGTTTCTTCAGGGTTAAATGTTCAGCTCTTAGGGATTGGAACATTATCTCATGTGAAACGAAATGTAAGATGGCTCAAATGTATAGGTCCAGAAGGATGGACGGAGAGGAAAATTAAAGCCATGTGTGGCTAACATAGCTATGAACGTATGGGGCTGTGAACTTTTACAACAATGGAATACTCAGATTAATATTCCTCCAAACTCAGAAACAAATAAACTAACAAAAATTTCTGAGAGAAATATTAGAAGGTATTATTCTAACCAGTGGTCACCAGACATCCAGATTGCACAAGAACAGAGCACAACTGATGATCTTCCAAAGACACCAACAGCTCTACCTTTAAAATGGTTAACAGACTAGCCCATATGGGTTCAGCAATGAATGACCTTTAACAGCAGAGAAAATGCAGACTTTAGAAGAGCTGGTACAAGAGCAGTTAAATGCTCAGCATATTGAAGAATGAACGAGCCCTTTGGAATTATCTTGTATTTGTTATTAAAAAGAAATCTGGTAAATGAAGAATGGTAACAGACCTAAGAGCAATTAACAAAGTAATTCAGCCAATGGCTTTCTACAATCTGGAATTCCTTTGTCTACTCTATTACCTAAAGGATGGCCTCTTACAGTTATCAATTTAAAAGACTGCTTCTTTTCAATATTCTTACAAGAAAAAGACAGAGAAAGATTTGCCTTCACAGTGCCTACCTATAATACTTCTCAATCAGTTAAGAGATATCAATGGATGGTTCTCCCACAGGGAATGTTGAATAGCCCAAACCTATGCCAAAATTTTGTACAACATCCATTGGAAGGGATATATAATGAATTTCCTAAATCTATAATGATATGTTACTAGCTGACTCAAATGCAGATACTTTAGAAAGAATGTTTGAAGAAGTATAGAAAACTTTGCCTTGTTGGGAATTACAGATTGCTCCTGAAAAGATACAAAGAGGAGATTCTTTTAATTATTTAGGACATAATATAGGTCTACAAAAAATTAGACCCCAAATGTGCAAATTAGGAGAGATAGATTACAGACTCTTAATGACTTTCAAAGATTATTTGCAGACATTTCCCACCTACAAACTATTGTTGGGGTAAAATGATGAACTGAGTAAATTGTTCAAAACCTTAGAAGGTAACAAGGACTTAAATAGTCCAAGAGAATTATCACCTGAAGCTGAGAAAGATTTGGTCTTGGTAGAAAAGAAAGTACAGGAAGGACATGTGGACTGTGTAGATCCAAAGCTGGATTGCATTTTTAGTTATCTTACCCTCTAAGGATTCTCCTACAGGAATTTTAGTGCAGAGGGAAGATATTATATTGGAATGGATATTTCTACCAAATAAATGGAGTAAAAAACTCAAAACTTACATGGGAAAGATCTCTGACTTGATTTTAATAGGAAAATTGAGACTTTGTCAATTAGCAGGAATAGACCCAGCAAAAATTGTTGTACCGTTAACTATGGAGGACATTGAAAAATTATGGGCAGAAAGTGAACGTTGGCAAAGAGCTTGCAGTAATTTTTTGAGAGAGATTAACAGCAAATATCCCCAAAGCAATAGAATTGTTCTTATAAAGAGAGCTGATTGGATTTTGCCTTGAATTGTACAGGAAACACCCATATCTGGAGCTTGTACATTTTATACAGATGCAAACAAACAAGGAAAGTTAGGTTACAAATCTGAAAATTTAAGTAAAGTGGTTCAAAGTCCTTATACTGCAGTTCAAAAATTGGAATTGTATGCTATTCTGTTGGTATTAGTGGATTTTTCAGAAACTCTCAACATAGTTACTGACTCTCAGTATGTTGAAGGAGAGGTATTACATATTGAGACTGCAGAATTTATCACTGATGAGTCAGAATTAACTTCACTATTTATTCAGTTACAAGATATAATCAGGATTAGGAAGCATCCCTTATATATAACTCATATCCAAACCCATACGGGTCTGCCAGGCCCTCTACCATCAGGTAATGATGAGATTGATAAATTATTGATAGGGAATGTGCTGGAGGCCTCAGAATTTCATAAAAAAAACCATCATGTCAATAGTAAAGGTTTAAAAAAGGATTTTTCCATAACCTGGCAACAAGCCAAGGACATTATTAGGAAAAATCCTACAATATTCTTTTACAATCAAACTCCATTACCAGCGGGATGTAACCCAAGGGGTACTCAGAGGAATGAAATCTGGCAGATGGATGTGTTTCACTTTGCAGAATTTGGAAAATTGAAATATGTATACCATACCATTGATACTTATTAAGGATTTCAATGGGCAACTGCTTTGGGTTCTGAAAAAGCTGATTCTGTAATTACTCATTTGCTAGAAGTCATGGCCATCATGGGTATACCTGCACAAATTAAAACTGACAATGTTCCAGCATATGTCTCTGGTAAAATGAAAGAGTTTTTTGCTTATTACAATGTAAAGCATATTACAGGTATACCACATAATCCTATAGGCCGAGCAGTTATAGAAAGATCAAACAGAACTCTTAAGGATATGCTAAATATACAGAAAGGGATAACAAAAACCCCCAGAAATAGACTGCATAATGCTCTATTAACTTTGTATTTTCTCAATGCTAATGAGAAAGGAACAACAGCTACAGAGAGACACTGGATAATAGAAAAAAACTACAGAATTAAATAAGCCTATATACTTCAAGGATGTGCTGACCTCAGAATGGAAACCAGGATATGTGTTAAGCTGGGAATGAGGTTTTGCTTTTGTTACTACAGGAGAAGATAAGCTGTGGATACCATCAAAATTGATAAAGGTTCAATTTGAACAAGAGAGACCTCTTAATTAGAAGAGGTGATATTTCATCAACCAGCATGATCATCCAATATAAACTAACTTATACCACTAACAATGCCTTTTCATTTAATCACATAAAACTTGCCAAAAAGGACCCTCCCCAAAGTTAGTCTTGGGGAAAGGTTTTTGTTTTTTGTTTTGTTTTTAGGGTTTGTTTGTTTGGTTGGTTGGTTGGGTTTTTTTTTTTTTTTGTCTTTCAGGAGAGTGAAGGCTAAGGAATCTGAAGAACACTGGAAAAATGAGACATCTGAAGAAAAAGGACAAATCATCTAGAAAAAAATGTCCCAAGAAAAGGAGTAAATTGGCCTATTGGTATATTATCTATAAAATTTTGTAAGTCTTCCTTAATGGTTTTTTTTTTTGATCTTCTCTAAAGACACTTAACAAAAATGGTATTTTTGTAGTCCTAGTTCAATTAAAAATTAAAGCTGGCTTTGGAGTTGGAGAATGGCTCTCTCCTTCTTTAAACCCAAGGATGTTGTTAAAAAGAAAATTCAAATTCTCTGTGTCATACCAGAAGAAAGAACCATTTTCTGATATGGGACAGAAGAAAACAAAACAATTAATGGACTATAATATTGCTACTAATCTCAGTTCTTTGATTCTATTTTGATTTTTAAACTTTTATTAAGGTATAAATTTTATATAAAATATATAAGATTAATATATATATTAAACTTTTGTTATGATATTAATGATCTTATAGAGTACTAACTAATTCTAAAAAAAGGCTTCATTTAGATGCCTATACATGTTCAAGTCTCTATCAATTTTCTGCAGGTAATCATGACCAGGGCTGACATTTAATTTGAAGTCTCCAGAAAGATGATGGGGCCCCATAACAACGATTCCACATGGACAATAATAATACCACTAAGCTGACAAACATCACCCACAGATCAGCTTTGGACTACAAACTGCTCAGAATAATTTCAAGATGGCTAGCTGAGATGATTCCGATTCACAGACTACTTGACCAAGGACTTGAGATAAGCCCTGAACTTTGGAATTATTCAGAGACTGAATAACAAATGATATAGCTACCTTTACTAGAAACTGACAATTAAGCCAAAATTTTTCTTTTCAGAATCCCCTAAAGATGCCTTCACCCACAAACAGCTGGAGCAATTTTAGGAATACATGCCCACATTCCCAAGGATGTAGGGTGGGGTAGGTGGTTTTTGGTCTTTCAATGGGCTTCGCATCTGGGATAATTTTCATTGTTTATAAGGGTTGGTTACAAGTTGTTGTTGTTTACCAATTTTCTGAGAAACCACCATACTAATTTCCACAGTAACTGTACAAGTTTGCATTCCTACCAACAGTGGAGGAGTGTTCCCCTTGATCCACATCCTCTCCAATATAAGCTGTCTTCAGGGTTCTTGATCTTAGCCATTCTGACAGGTGTAAGATGGCATCTCAGAGTTATTTTGATTTGCATTTCCCTGATGACTAAGGATGTTGAGCAATTCCTTAAATGTCTTTCGGCCATTTGAGATTCTTCTGTTAACAATTCTCTGTTAAGCTCTGTAGCCAATTTTTTAAATTGGATTGTTCAGTATTTTGAAGTCTATCTTTTTGAGTTCTTTCTTTATATATTTTGGAGATCAGCCCTCTGTCAGATGTGGGGTTGGTGAAGATCTTTTACCATTCTGTAGGCTGTCATTTTGTCTTATTGACTGTGTCCTTTGCTCTACACAAACTTTTCAGTTTCAGGAGGTGCCATTTATTAATTGTTGTTCTCAGTGTCTGTACTACTGGTGTTATATTTAGGAAGTGTCAATGTATTCAAGACTACTCCCTCCTTTGTCTTCTGTCAAGTTCAGTCCATGCTGAGCTCCAGGAATCCAAATGATGGGAGAGAGGAGGGATTCTGTGGGTGGGGGACATTGAGATCATGATGGGAAGATGTGCAGAGATGACCAGGTACACTGCTGGAGACCCATGAACTGTGGACTAGTGGCTGTACAGCCACATGGGAATGGACTAGGCCCTCTGGATACAGGAGACAGTTGTTTAGCTCGAACTGTTTGGGGGACACCCAGGTTGGGGGGATTGGAATCCATCCCTGGTGCATGGGAAGGCTTTTGAGAGCTCAGTGCCTGTGGTGTGGCAGCTTGTGCAGCCTTGGTGTGGTGGGAAGGGGCTTGGACCTGCCTCAGCTCGGTGTGCTGGGCTCTGCTGACTCCCCATGGGAGACCTTGATTTGGAGGTTGTGGGGATGGGGGGTGGCTTCAGAGGGAGGGCTTGGGGTGGGAGGAGGGAGGAGGTAAGATTTGTGGGTGGTATGTAGGATGAGTAGAAAAGTTCTTAATAAAAAATGGAAAAAATAAAATAAAATGATTTATGGGTATGAAAAAAAGTTGTTGTTAATGGTTAGGAAAAGGGCTAAGCAAAGGAGGTTAGATTTAAGGTTCTTGTTTTAAAAAAGATATATAGAAATGATAGAATAGAGGGTAGATTATTGAATCTACTCTGAAAAGAAAAAGAGGACATAGATATGATATAGATGAAAAAGGTAGAGTATTGAATCTACTTTTAAAAGACAATTACCAGTTTTAAATACTTTACATTGGATTGGATTTTTATATATTGTATACAAATTATACATATTGAGATTGATATTGTTAGAAAATGCTGTATCTATTTTTCTAATCTTGTTCAGGATATTGTACTTACACAGTTCATTTAACAATTTAATTCAATTTGCTAATCCCTGAATGTTATTATTACCAACTATTAGGATATAAAGAAATTAAAGTTAGTATTTAGACATTACAATCAATCTTGTAGTCATATTAGGTATGTTTTCAAGGCTAAGCAGAGATATATTTTAGATAGACAGGTCATCTTCAAACCCTTCAGAGATCTACAGAATATGGCATTTAAAATGTTTTAATAACTGAGAAATTTTTTCCTTTTTTATGACTATGAGACATGTCAGCTCCTGGGAGCACCAGTCTACTTCAGAGAGAATATGGGCATTGAAGAAACTGCATATGGAGTTAACTTTCATTGTGGCAAAAGTTAGCCACTGGGCAACAAAGTGCCTTCATATTGACTGCTGACACTATGATATCCAAAATAGACATGACACAAAACAAAGGACTACTGATCCTTGCCAAGACAAGTGTGGTTGTGGCTTTTTAGCAACAGGCATCCTCTGAGGCCAGGAAAATATGGCACCATCCCTGAAGTGGCTTTGCAATCTGGAAAAGGTACAGTGCCCCTTTATTTGATGGAAACTGAACAGGCAATGGATCGATGGCTTCTGGTGTGCAGTGGAACAGTAGCTGAAACAGTTATTTTTGAAAGAGTAACTAGGCTGTCTGAGTCTGACCTCTCAATGGTAGACTGGCATTTGATAAAAGAGATGAAGCCACCCACAAGCCAAGAAGAATGGACAGCCGAATTCCAAAAACACCAACAATTTCCAGAATTTAAAATCCTGAATCATGACAGGACACTGGTGGAATTCAGGTTAATCTGGTACATGGAATACTCACACCTAATGTGAGGTCAAACTGTAGGCCTTGTGTGCATCTTACTTCATAAATGAGTCTGTCAGATACGCTAAGCCTATAGGTTGAAGATTATACTGCAGCATTTTGAAGAAACCCTGGGTGACAGTCCAGGCAGCTGGCTGTTTCTGTCAACTCACATTTTTGGAAGCACTTGTTTGCACTTACTGTTTTACTAGGCAATATTATTTCCTTCTTGGGTCTCTCAGGAGTTGAAGATTAGATAGTAACAGTTATAGTTAGTTGAAGATTAGATAGTTATAGTTATAGTTTTCCTTGTTAAGAATTTCAGAAAAGAAACTCACTAAAGAGGTGTAAAGTGTATGAATTTGAAAGACATTATAAGATACTTCTCTGTTAGTAATATAAGTTAGGATAGAAAATGATTCAGGTACATTTTGGACTTACCGAATAGGATAGATAATGGAATATTTTCTCTGAGTTTTTCAAATGCAAATGAACTAGACATTGTTGAGTTATTCATTGCTTGTATATATTGTATACAGTTATTGTACTTACTGTATATAGTTTTTCTTATATTAGTTATAACTTTTCTATTCTTTTTTATATTTATTAGAAAAAAAGGGGAAATGTGATGATATTATTTGTGCTGAAATGTGATATTTTATTTGTATGTTAATAAATAAAGTTTCCCTGGAGATCAGAGGTCATAGCGAGCTATAAACAGAAGTTAGGCAGTGTTGGCACATGCCCTTAATCTGAACACATGGCAGGCAGAGTCTCTGTGTGTTCAAGGACACGGCCAAGTGTGGTGACACATGCCTTTAATCCCAGTACCAACCATAGATACCTGGAGGTCTGTATAGACAGGCAGTGATGAGGAAGTGATGTGGCTGGGCTTAGAGCCAATGAGAAGGCAAAACTGGAAGGCAATAAAGGTGCAGGTTAGACAGGAAGAAGCTCTCTTGGGAAGATACTGTGAGGTGGTAACGTAAGGTTAGTTGGTGGCTATTGCTTTGAACTCTATGGCTTATACCTCTGTACTTGGCTCTGTGTTTCTTATTTAATAAGACTGTTTAGAAATTCATCTACAGGAATGGCCATGTAGGATGAGGTTCTGTGGATATATCCAGGCAAAGCCAGTGAACTGTCTTCATATCCAGAGCTAGACCTGATAGTATAGAAATGGTGAATGCAAGCTGTATTCCAGGATGATCTCATTAAAGAAAATATGGTGCATGACCACAGCTAAACCTGAGAGTATAGAGAAGGCACATACAGGCTTGATTCTGCAAGAACTCACCAGAAAAAGACACTACAGAGCTCGATCTGGCAGTATGGGAATAACGGTGGTGGGCAATGTCCTGAGAAACTGACCAGACAATATGGGTATACAATTTAAGCATCCAGAGCTAGGGTTGGGGTTTTGGATATGACACGGTTACACTCAGGGTAATGTTTTGGTGTCAACAGACAAAGAAGAGCAAATTTGCATCAGTGATGGCACAGGAGAGCTTGGTTCTGAGGGAACTGACCAGGAAAAGCCAATAGGGGAATTTGGAGTGTGAAGTTGTCACATGTGGGCTTGCTTATGGGAGAATTCAGAAGAAAATAACCTGCCCAGCTGGTGCATGTCTAGAGCTAGGCCTCCTAATGTAGATATAGTACAGACCTCTGCACCTGCTGTTGGGTAACTCAGACCTAAAAAAAAAAAAAAGGAAAAAAAAAGTTCATAAGGTTGGTCTTTTGCACTACTAATGATTTAATTGGGAAAAATTTCTCAAAGGTCTACCCAGACAGTTTTATTAAGTTCATTCCAGAGTTAGTCAAGTTGACAACCAAGAATAACTATCACAAGTTCAACCTTTGTCAGCTTGACAGACAATGATACCTCCTTAGGTCATTCTTAATTTCCAAATTAAAACAACAAATTGCAGTGTTAGAATTGGTATGCTGTTTAAAATCTAATCCTCCACAATGGGAAGGCCTAGAAGGCATGCTCTTCACTAATCTTATAAGATGCTAAATGAAGAGGGGGGCACCAGCACATTTGAAGAGTTTTCTGTTGCCTATTTCCTTGTCTCAGTCCTTAAGGTTGGAGACACTGTTGCTCAGTTAGCTGGATTAAATGCAATGAATTTAATTAGGCCTCAAAGTAGCAGGGGCCATGTAGCATCACTGAATTGCCAAAGACATGGTAATCATACATACTGTAATGGGCAGCATAGACAAAGCAACACCCATAATGGCTTGACCTGAAATGATCAGCAGAAGCAAAGTGAGTCTTATGGTGGCATGATTTGTATGGACTTTTGGTGCTGACTAATTGTTCACAGTATTTCCAGGTATGAAATAAATAAGATGCCTACTGCATTTTTGTTTGATCTATATATAAACAGAAAAAAAATCTCAAATGAAAGAAAGCCTACATTGGATCATGGCAAAGGGGAATTTTGGCTCAGACATGAGCTGCTTTGCAGACCCACAATCCCTTGAATGAAAGAATGGCCAGTTTCTGCTGAAGAAGGACCTCACAAAAATACCTTTAAGTTTTACTGTTATCATTTCTCCAAGTCCTTCCCTAGAGGAATCTATGGCCTTTTACAAGGATAACTTTACACTGGGTGAAAGGAAACACTCAGACTTTCCAGGGTCTGTTGGATACTGGTCCTTAATTGAGGCTGATTCTGCCATATCCCAATAAACATTGTGGCCCTCTGGTCAAAGTAGAGGCTTATCGAGGACAGGTGATTAATGGGGATTTGACTGAAATCTGACTTACAGTAGATCCAGTGGGTCTCCAAAATTATCCTATGGTTATTTCCCCAGTTACAGAATGTATAATCAGGATAGATGTACTTAGAATGTGTCAGAAATCTCACATTGGTACCCAGACAAGTGGAGTGAGGGTTTTTATGGTTGAAAAGAATAAATGGAAGCTTAAAAGTAAAAAAATAAACAAAATTAATAATAATGAATATATTAAAAATAAAGAATAAATAAAATAGAGTTGTATCTTCCAAGAAAAATACTGACTCAAAACAGCATCACATCCCTGGAGGAACTGCACAAATTAGTCCCACCATCAAGGACTTGAAAGATACAACTACCAACACATCTCCTTTTAACTGTCCTATGTGGCCAACACAAAAGATAGATGGATCATGGAAAATGACAGTTGACTATCAAAAACTCAATCAAGTAGTGACTCTGATTGCAACTGCTGTACCAGATGTGGTGCCCTTAATTAAGGAGATTAACACATCTCCTGGTACATGGTATGCAGCTATTGATCTAAAAAAAATGCCTTTTGCTTGGTACCTGTACATAAGGACCAACAGAAGCAATTTGCTTTCAGTTATCAAAGCTAGCAGTATACATTTACAGTTTTACTTAAAGGATACATTAACTCTCCAGCCCTGCATCACAACTTAGTTTTAAGGAATCTTGATCACCAGTCTCTTCCACAAAATATCACACTGGTTCCCTATATCGGTGGCATTATGATGGACCACTTTCTTTATGGAAAAGACAATGCTTTGTCATTAGTGGTGTAGATACTTATTCTGGCTATGGACTTGCCTTTCCTGCACAAAATGCTTCTGCCAAAACCTCCATCCATGGACTTACAGAATGCCTTTTCTACCATCATGGTATCTACAGAGTGTTGCTTCTGAAGGAACTTACTTCACAGCCAGAGAAGTATAACAGTGGGCCCATGATCTTGGAATCCATTGGTCTTACAATGTTTCCCACCATCCTGAAGCAGCTGGCATAACAGAAAAATGGAATGGCTTTTTGAAGACAACAGCAACAATGCCAATTAGGAGGCAGCATCCTGGGGACCTGGGACAGGGTTCTCTAGAACATGATATATAATTTTAATTAGCATCCAATATAGTGTAGTTTCTCCAATAGCCAGGATCCATGGATACAGGAATCAAGGGATCTGAAAGGGAATATTTCCACTTACTATCATCCACTATGACCCACAAGGAAAATTTTTGCTTCCTGCTCCTGCAACCTTAAGTTCTGCTGTTCTAGAAGTTTTGGTTGCAGAATGGGGAGCATGCCTGCCAGGGGCCACAACAAACCTTCCATTGAACTGGAAACTCAGACTTCTCCCTAGCCACTTTGGCTTCTAATGCCTTTAAGGAACATGCTAAGAAAGAAATAACTGTGTTAGGAGAAATGATTGATCCAGATTACCAAGGGAAAATTGGATTATTTCTCCATAGTGGAGGTAAGAAAGATTGTGTCTGGAGTGCAGGAGACCCTTTAGGGCTTCTCTTGGTGCTTCCATGCCCTGTGATTAAAGTCAATGGGAAACTACAACAGCCTAATTCAGGTAGAATGACAAAGGGCACAGACCTTTCAGGAATGAAGGTATGGGTCACTCCTCCAGGGAAAGAGCTACAACCTGCTGAGGTGCTTGCAGAAGGTGGAGGAAATACAGAATGGGTAGCAGAGGAAGGTAGTTATAAATACCAGCTCAGGCCACATGACCAGTTGCAGAAATGAGGATTATAATTGATATGAGTTTTTCTGTCGTATTTTGTTAAGAATGTGTTTATACAGATACTTGTGTTTTCTTTCAATTTTCTTTTTATTATTAATTGTATTTGTTTATATTTTATGTATGAGTGCTCTGCATGTGTACCTGCATGTCAGAAGAGGACATCAGATCATGTTATAGATGGTTGTGAGCCACCATGTGGTTGCTGGGAATTGAACTCAGGACCTCTGGAAGAGCAGTCAGTACTCTTAACCGCTGAGCCATCTCTCCAGCCCCTCAATTTCTTTATCATGTGATGCAACATCAAGTAAGAGAATACCATTGGTTATTACATTTAAGTTTGAGATACTAAAAGAATATCCCTCAAGGGACATTGCCACCTATTCTAAATTTATAATGTGTTTGCAGATGTATGAGGGGTAGTTATATCATGTTATACATAATTATGACCTGGTTAAATATATAATGTATTTGCAATTGTATATGGGATGGTTATATCATATTTAGGTAATTATGATGTGGTTATTGTTTTCATTTGGAAATTATTCATGACATAGATGAATGATTTGTGTCCAGCTGACAAGGGATGGACTTGCAATGGCTATTATTAGTTGTCAATGTGACTGCGTCTGGAATTAACTAAAACACCAAAATGGGCACACCTGTGAGTGATTTTTGCTTAATTTGAAGTGGGAAGTTCCATTTCAAATCCAGATCTTTGAGGAAGGAATACACACCTTTAATTCAGATCTTTTAAGCTGGGAAAACCCACCTCTAATCTGGACCACACCTTCTGGGGAAGTCTACATCAGAACATGGAAGAAGCTTTCTTTTGCTCTTTTGCTGCTAGCTCTCACCTCACTAGCAAGTCCATTCCTTCACTGGCATTAGAGCCTACATCTTTGGGATTATGATATATGCTGAAGACTAGCTATGACATCCAGCTTTGTCGATTGAAAAACTACTGGATTCATGGATCTTCTGTTGGTAGACAGCCATTGTGAGACTAGCTGAACCACAGCCTGTAAGCCATTCTACTAAATTTCCAAGATTATATATATATATATATATATATATATATATGATTATATTAGATGATGGATAGATATTCATTCTATAAATTCTGTTACTCTAGACAACCTTCACTAATACAAGTTCCTTCCTCTAGTTTCTGCCCTGACTTCTCTTCTTAATGGAGTGAACCCTGCAAGCCTAAATAAAACCTTTACTCCCCAAGTTGCTTTTGGCCATGGTGTTTCATCACAGCCATATGAAGTAAACCAAAATAACAAGAGTGAGGGGTTGTACTGGCAAATAACATTCTGGAAAGCATAATCAGGCAAGCCAATTCATGAACTGTGAGACATCAAGTGTTAGGCCCTAGAGTATGGAAATGGTACAGGAGGTATTGGCCCTGTATTAACTAGCTAGAGAAGGCTAGCCCAACAGCTCTGAGACTAGAGCTAGTCTTGCCCATGAGTGTGAGGATCACACTGGCAGGTAAGGGTCTGTGGAGCTTTCCAGGCAAATTTGGTAAGTAGTCAGTGCATCTGGATCTAGGCATAACAGTATGGAGATGGCACAAGAGATCATGGTTCTGAGGAACTCACCAGCAAAAGTAAGTGAAGGAGCTGCATGACCTGAGATACTTCGGTGAGTGAAGAGATGGCATTGGTTGGTGAGATTCATTGATCTTACTAGGCAAATCTGATGCATGATCTGTACAGCGCAGCTAAGCATTTGAGTGTGCAGATGGTGCAGATATTTAGCTGTGGGAAGATTCAGCAGGAAATGGCAGCATAGGAGATGCAAGACAGGAGTTGGGTCTGTGGGGATGGCAGTGGCAGACAGTGTTCTGTGGAGCTCATCAGACATATTTGGTTCAGGAAATGAAATGCAGCTAAGCCTGAAAGTGTGGATATGATACAGGCAGGCTGGATTCTGTAGAAACAATCAGGGAAAGATGGTGCAAAAGCTGCGTGACTGGACCTACATAGGCTTGGGAGTATTGGAATGGCATTCACAGGAGATGTATGGAAAATTTCACCAGGCAAAGATGGTTCTAGATGTACACATCAATATCTAGGCCTGGGAATGTTGAGATAGCTCAGATGGAGTTGATTCTGGGGGAGTTCCCAGGGAAATTGAGTGCAGAAGTTGCACAACCAATGCTAACCTAGGAGTGTTAGAATGGTCCTGGTGGATGAGATTCTGTGGATCTCACCAGATAAAGACCAGGAGCTATCTTCACTTCTGGAACTATGTCTAGGAGTATGCAGATGTTGCAGTGAAGGCTATGTTCTAAGGGAGCTCATCAAGAATAGCAGGTGCCTGAGAGTGTTGTGGAGTATTACTTTAACTTGGCAAAGATGTGTTACATTTATTTATGCTGCATTTGTTCAATGATGTAAAGATATGTTGCCTTGCCTGCCTAAGGATGATGCTAGTGGGCATATTTAGGGACATCTTTGAGGAAAACTTATGTGCAACCTGTATTGGAAGCTAGGCCTTGGAGTATGAGGATGGTACAGGTCTGCTTGATTCTGAGGAACTCATAAGCAAATGATGCATCAGCAAACTGCTTGACTGTAACCTGAGCTAAACTTAGGAATCTGGAGATGGTTCCGGTAGAGTTTTGAGGCAATCGCCTGGCAAATATGAAGCAATGTGAGCATCCAGAGGTGACCCTGGGAGTGTAGTGATAGCACAGATCTGCTTGGTTTTTTTTTGGTGTGTATTCAACAGAGAATGCCAGTAAAAGAAGTCTGCAAAAGTAGCTAGCCTGTGGACTATGTGGATGGTACTAGCAGGAGAGTATCATCAGGCAAACCAGTATGCAAAGTATGCACACAGAGGTAGCACTGGAAACATGCTGATAGCAAGGACAGGCTTATTTCTGCAGGAAAAAAGCACTGGTTGCAAGAGTTGTAGAGATGGTACAGGCAGTCTAGGTTGTGGTAAAACTCATCAAAGAAAGCCAGTGCAGGCACTGCTTGATTAGAGCTATACCTGGGAGTGTGGGGATATTGCTGGCAGATTATTTCAGGATATCTCACCAGGCAAAGCTAACGAACAATTTTTCCACCTAGTGCTAGACCTTGGTGTATGGTGAAGGCACAGGTGGGCTTACTTACGGGGGACCTAAACATCAAAATCTGTTTCAGGAGCTCCGTGACTAGAGGTAGGTCTAGGAGTATGGGGATGGCTCTGGTGGGTGAGGTTCTAGGGAGATCACCACACACAGCTAGTGCATTATCTGATAAGCCACAGCTAGACTTGGGAATATGGAGAAAGTATGTGCAAGCTTGGGTATGGATATTCACCAAGGAAAGCCAAAGCAGGAAATTTGTACCAGAGTTAGGCTATGGAATGTATTCTGGAGAAAATCCACTGACAAATGCTGTAACAGGTTGTGATAGGACTAGAGCTAGGCATAGGAGTGTTGAGTTGGTATGCCCTGGCTTGGTTCTGGAAAATATACCAGAGAAAGCCAGCAAAGGGGGTATATAACTAGAACTATACCTCTGAATGCAGTGATGGACCTTGTTGGTGAGGTTATGAGGTGCTCACTAGGCAAAGATTCTATGCAATTTGTAAATCCATATTTGGAACCTGTACAGTAGAGATGGTGCCAGTTACTTATTTCTGGGAGAACTTGGGAAAGCTGTTGCAAGAATTGCATGACCAGAGCTAGGGCTGAGAATCAGTGGATGACTCTGGTAGGTGATCTTAATGGGAATGCCACCAGGCACACCCAATCTTCGGCCTATGCATCTGGATCTATGCCTTAGACTCTGGAGATGTAACTATCATCAAAAGGTGTTACCAGAGCTGCATGACACAAGACAGACATAGGAATAAATAGATATATCTGGCAGGTGAGATGTTGGGGAGCTCAACAAACCAATTCTGGATTCATACAGACCTTGGCCTGGAGTGTTGACATGACTCAGGTTAACTTGTTTCTTTCAGAACTCACCAGGAAAGAATGGTGCAAGAGCTGAATGATCAGAGGTATCCAAAGGAGTGTGGTGATGGTGCTGGCAGCTGAAGTTTTGGGGGATCTCATCAGGAAAGGCCAGTACATGGTCTGTGAATCCAGAAATAGACCTTAGTGTATTAAGTTTCACAGGTTAGCTTGGTCATTAGAAAATTCACCAGGAACCCCATTCCCATCCACCTAAGACACCAGCCAATTCCTGATGGAAAGCAACCCCCAGCTCTATCCAGACCTAGAGGTGAGTGACTGTGTTCATTCCCAGTGAGGCCCACCCCTAGGACGCATTTCTGGGCCCCATCCCTTGCATGGGAACCACCACCCAAATTAGTTCCAATTGCCTGCCAGCAGGCAGGGCTCCTGTGGGAAGGCTCCCTACTCACCAAGACCACTGAGAAGCAGACCTGCAATCTACAAGCCCTGCCCCCATTCCCATCTGCCCAAGAACACAGCCACTTCCTGAGGCTTGGAAACCAACCCCCAGCACTATTCAGACCTAGAGAGCTCTCATTGGGCTAGAGAGAGAGCTCTCATCAGACAAAGGGCTATCATTAGACCAAGAGTAACATTAGCAGATAGTGAATCTGCCAGCCCCCATTAGACCAGCAGTGGCTTTCTGAGAAGTACAATCCACCACCTCTCATTGGACCAAGAGAGGCTTCCTGAAACACAGAATCAGTCAGCTCTGACTGGACCAAGAGACCTGAGAAGACCAAGAAAGCATCTGTGATTCACAGAATCAACTCATTTGTATTGATCCTAGAGCAGCTCCCTGAGACACAGATTCTGCCTGCTCCAATTAGACCAAGAACTAAGATTAGACCCAGAAGGGCCCCATCAGACACAGACACAACAAGCACAGTATAGTGGTATTTTATTTGTGCTGAAATGTGATTTTATTTGTATGTTAATAAATAAAGTTGCCTAGGGGTCAGAGCTATTAGCAAGCCATAGCAAAAGCCAGGGCGGTGGTGGTGCACGCCTTTAATCCCAGCACTTGGTAAGCAGAACTAGGTAGACCTCTGTGTGTTCAAGGATACAGCCAGCATTGGAGACACACGCCCTTAATCTCAATACCAACCATAGAAGACTTGGGAGGTCTGTACAGACAGGCAATGACAAGGCAGTCACGTAGTTGGGTTTACAACCAATGAGAAGGAAGAACCAGAACTCTTTATAAGTCAAACGCACAGGAAGTAGCTCCTTTTTCGGAGAGGTCTCTGGGCGAGAGAGGCTAGCTGGCGGAAAGCGGGTAAGGTTCTTAGCTCTGACCTCTTGGGCTTTCATCTTTACATTGGCTCTGTGTTTCTTATTTAATAAGGCGGTTGGTTACATCTACAGCACAGGGTGGACCAACAGCAACTCACTCAGACACAGACACCTCTTATAACCTTTAGAGAAGGACATGGGCAGATGTCAAGGCAGAAGTACATACAACAACATAAAGAGCAATACAGCATCATCAGAAGTTAGCCCTCCTCCAACAACAAGACCTGATCATCACAAGGTAGTAGGAGCAGAAGAAAGCAACCTTAAAGATAGCACCATGAAGATGCTAGAGGCCTTTCAAGAAAAAAGGAAAAATGAAATGAAGAAAAAGATAAACCAAAGAGTGGAAAAAACTCAATAAAGAAATTGAGAAAAAGGCAAACCAAAAATTGGAAGAAATAGAGGAAAAGACCAATAAATTGAAAGAAAGCAATAAATCCCTTAAAGAAAACCATGAAAAAGCAAATAAACAGGTGAGAGAAACAGTTCAAGACCTGAAAAGGGAAATAAAAAAAATGAAGAAGACACAAACAGAGGGAATGCTGGAAATAGAAAATCTGAGTAAACGAATAGGAACTTTAGATGCAAGTATAACCAACAGAATGCAAGAGATGGAAGAGAGGATCTCTGGCGCTGAAGATACAGTAGAGGAAATAGATTCATCAGTCAAAGAAAACACTAAAGCCAAAAAAGTCATCATCCAAAATATCCAAGAAATTTGCGACACCATGAAAAGACCAAACCTAAGAATAATAGGGATAGAGGAAGAAGAAGAATACCAACTCAAAGGCACAGAAAATATATTCAACAAGATCATAGAAGAAAATTTTCTCAACCTAAAGAAGGAAATGCCTATGAAGATACAAGAAGGCTATAGAACACCAAACAGACTAGACCCCCCCCAAAAAATAGTCCCCTTGCCACATAATAATTAAACAACTAAATGTACAGAATAAAGAAAGAATATTAAGAGCAGCAAAAGAAAAAGGCCAAGTGACTTATAAAGGCAAACCCATCAGAATAACACCCGATTTCTCAATGGAGACTTTGAAAGCCAGAAGGACCTGGACAGATGTAATGCAGACACTAAGAGACCATGGATGCCAGCCTAGACTAATATACCCAGCAAAACTTTCAATCATCATACATGGAGTGAACAAGACATTCAAAGACAAAACCAGATTTAAACAATACCTATCCACAAATCCAGCCCTACAGAAAGCACTAGAAGGAAAATTTCAACCTAAGGAAGTCAGATACACCCACGAAAAAACAGGCAATAGATAACCTCACAGCAGTAAACCCCAAAGAAGAGAAGAACCACCAGAAAATAACAGGAATGAACAATCACTGGTCCTTAATATCCCTTAATATCAATGGACATAATTCACCTATAAAAAGACACAGACTAACAGAATGGATACAAAAGCAGGACCCATCTTTCTGCTGCATACAATAAACACCTCAATTTCAAATTTAGATACTACCTTAGAGTAATAGGCTGGAAAAGTCTTTCCAATCAAATGGTCTTAAGAAGCAAGATGGTGTAGCCATCCTAATATCCAACTAAATAGACTTCAAACTAAAATCAATCAAAAGAGATCAAGAAGGGCATTACATACTCATCTCAGGAAAGACCCACCAAGATGATGTTTCAATTCTGAACATTTATGCCCCAAACACAAGGGCACCCACATATGTAAAAGAAGCATTACTAAAGCTTAAATCACACATAAAACCCCACACATTAATAATGGGAGACTTCAACACCTTACTCTCACCACTGGACAGATCTACAAAATCAAAACTTAACAGAGAAATAAGGGACTTAACTGATGTTATGACTCAAATGGACTTAATCAATATCTATAGAACATCCATCCTAACAAAACAGAATATACCTTTTTCTCAGCACCCCATGGAACCTTCTCTAAAATCGACTACATACTTGGCCACGAAGCAAATCTCAACAGATAAAAAAAAAATTGGAATATCCTCCTGTGTCCTAGAAGACCACCATGGCTTGAAGTTAGATTTTAACAACAACAAAAATCACAGAAAGCTTAAAATCTCATGGAAACTTAGTAATGCTCAACTGAATCACCAACGGGTCAAGGAAAAAAGAAAGAAAGAAATTAAAGACTTCCTAGAGATCAAAGAAAATGAATATACCACATACCCAAACTTATGGGACACTATGAAAGCAGTGCTCAGAGGAAAATTCATAGCACTAAATGACTATATAAAGAAGTTGCCAGGAAATAATCAAATTGAGAGCTGAAATCAATAAAATAGAAACAAAGAGAATAATACAAAGAATCAATGAAACAAAGAGTTGGTTCTTTGAGAAAATCAACAAGATAGACAAGCCCTTGTCCAAACTAACCAAAAGGCAGAGAGAGAGCATCCAAATTAGCAAAATTAGAAAAGAAAAGGGAGAGCTCCCATCCTGCCCTGGACCTCCCATCTGGAAAAGAGACCCCCGGCAGACCCTGCAAACTCCAAGCTCTGCCCCTACGCCCATGCACCGGAGACCCCAGCCACTTTCTGAGACTTAGAGACCAGCCCCCAGCTCCTATCCTGCCCCAGACCTCCCATCTGGACAATAGGTGAGTGCCTGGGCTCATATCCAGAGAGGCTTGCCTTGGGTTCCTATCCCTGGGCACTAGCCATTCCAGGGAAGACCTGCCCAACTTGCCCCAGATTCTAGCCATCAGGCAGGATCCCCTCCACCCCCACTGGGAAGGTTCTCCTTCTCCAAGACCCCCAGCAGACCCTGCAATCTCCATGTCCTTCCCCCACGCCCATTCGCCCAAGACTCCAGCCACTTCCTGAGACTTAGAGACCAGCCCCCAACTCCCATCCTGCCCCAGAGCTCCCATCTGGACAAGAGAGCTTCCATTTGGACCAGAGACAGGCTTCCTGAATTTGTCAGCTCCGTCTGGACCAACAGCGCTGATAAGACCAAGAACGAATCCACAAGGAGATGGGAAGACATCAAGGCAGAAGTACATACAACAAAATGAAGAGCAATACAGCATCAATAGAACCTAGCCCTCCTCCAACAGCTAGACCTGAACATCACAAAACTGTCAAAGCAGAAGAAAGCAACCTTATGAATAACATCATGAAGAGGCTAGAGGAAAAAAGAAATAAAAAATGAAATTGAGGAACAGACAAACAAAAAAAATAGGAAGAACTGCTGTGGGATGTTCTGTATGGTAAATTTGTTGCTCTCATTGGTCAATAAATAAAACACTGATTGGCCCTTGGCTAGACAGGAAGTATAGGCGGGACTAACAGAGAGGAGAAAAGAAAGAACAGGAAGGTGGGAGGAGACACTGCCAGCCGCCACCAGGACAAGCAGCATGTAAAGATGCGGGTAAGCCACAAGCCACGTGGCAAGGTATAGATTTATGGAAATGGATTAATTTAAGATATAAGGACAGTTAGTAAGAAGCCTGCCACGGCCATACAATTTGTAAGCAATATAAGTCTCTGTGTTTACTTGGTTGGGTCTGAGTGACAGTGGGACTGGCAGGTAAGAGAGATTTGTCCTAACTGTGGGCAAGGCAGGAAAACTCTAGCAACAAATGGTGCCAGAATGTGGGGCAGGAATTTCCACTTAAAACCTGAGAAAGCGTAAAAAGAAGATTCTAAAACAGAGCTAAAACAGCTTCCTAATTATCTCTCTCAAATGAGTGGCAACTTGCTGGTTTGAGCTACTTGTGGGTTCCTGGTGTGTGCAATTGATCTGCAGTATGGCGGGAATGAGGCCTCTGCAAGTGGCACATTAAGCTGCATGGTGGATTTAGCCTTTGCTAGTACAAAACAAAAAAAAGAAGTTTCTGGGCTACACGCTGCTTGGATAAAAGCATAGACCCACGATAGCTCCCAGAGCTAGCAGTAAACTTACCACTGCCATGTTGGGAAGCTGAGGTGGGCGGAGCAAGCAGCCACAGCACCGTTTCAGTCTTACAAATGCTGTAGTTTAAAGCAATAGGTTTACAATAAGACAGATTCAGATGGAATAAGACTTTAAATGCTTTAAAATGTGTGTAAAAATGTACGTAGGTTTCAAAGAGAGAGAAAAAGAAATATATACAGTTATATAAAGAAATAGATAGTTTTGAAAAATGAAGTCTTTAAAGAGACAGTAAAGGTAGTATAAAATATAAGACACATAAAGATGAATATCACACAGAGAATCTGGATTGTGTTGTCTTTGGGATTCTTAACTGCAGAGAGATATTTGATTGTAAAGGAAACTGAGTTAAACCAATATGTATATTTTAAAGATACCTTGACTTCAAAATTTGGATGTAAGGATATGTTGCTTTGGAAAGGAAGCTCTGCTTTTGTTTCCACAGAAAGCCAGAGGCTATGGATTTGTTCCAGATTAAGATACATCAGGTTTGATCAGCTAAGACCCCCTGAAGGTCTCCGATGACACCATGGCCCAGATGATCCAACACCCAGAATGGTTGGAAGGCAACTGGCTCAGAGAATACAGCCTCATGGACTATTCCATAATCCTAAAATTTTCTTTGTGTCCCCATAAGATACAGCACCCCCCTCTAGCAGGAAGTAGTAAGAGAATCTACGCCCAAATTCCCAAATTATATGTAATTTACTTTGTTAAGGTTAAAACCTTCCTTTTTGAAAAAAAAGGAGGGGAAGTGCTGTGAGATGTTCTGTATGGCAAATGTGTTGCTCTGATTGGTCAATAAATAAAATACTGATTGGCCCTTGGCTAGACAGGAAGTATAGGCAGGACTAACAGAGAGGAGAAAAGAAAGAACAGGAAGGTGGGAGGAGACACTGCCAGCCGCCACCAGGACAAGCAGCATGTAAAGATGCGGGTAAGCCACGAGCCACATGGCAAGGCATTGATTTATGGAAATGGATTAATTTAAGAAATAAGGACAGTTAGCAAGAAGCCTGCGATGGCCATACAGTTTGTAAGCAATATAAGTCTCTGTGTTTACTTGGTTGGGTCTGAGCAGCTGTGGGACTGGCAGGTGAGAGAGATTTGTCCTGACTGTGGGCAAGGCAGGAAATCTCTAGCAACAAAGAATGCTATAAAAAACTAGAGGAAAGGACAAATAAAGCAGAAGAAAACAATAAATCCCTGAAAGAAAATCATGAAAAAACAATGAAACAGATGAGGGAAACAGTCCAAGACCTGAAAAGGGAAATAGAAAAAATGAAGAAGACACAAACAGAGGGAATGCTGGAAATAGAAAATCTGAGTAAACGAACAGGAACTTCAGATGCAAGTATAACCAACAGAATGCAAGAATGGAAGAGAGGACCTCTGGTGTTGAAGATATGGTAGAATAAATAGATTCATTAGTCAAAGAAAACACCAAAGCCAACAAAGTCATCACCCAAAATGTCCAAGAAATTTGCGACACCATGAAAAGACCAAACCTAAGAATAATAGGGATAGAGGAAGAAGAAGAATACCAACTCAAAGGCACAGAAAATATATTCAACAAGATCATAGAAGAAAACTTTCCCAGCTTAAAGATGGAAATGCCTATGAAGATACAAGAAGGCTATAGAACACCAAACAGACTAGACCCCCCCCCCAAAAAAAGTCCCCTCGCCACATAATAATTAAACAACTAAATGTACAGAATAAAGAAAGAATATTAAGAGCAGCAAAGAAAAAAGGGCAAGTGACTTATAAAGGCAAACCCATCAGAATAACATCCAATTTCTCAATGGAGACTTTGAAAGCCAGAAGGACCTGGACAGATGTAATGCAGACACTAAGAGACCATGGATGCCAGCCTAGACTAATATACCCAGCAAAACTTTCAATCATCATACATGGAGTGAACAAGACATTCAAAGACAAAACCAGATTTAAACAATACCTATCCACAAATCCAGCCCTACAGAAAGCACTAGAAGGAAAATTTCAACCTAAGGAAGTCAGATACACCCACGAAAAAACAGGCAATAGACAACCTCACAGCAGTAAACCCCAAAGAAGAGAAGAACCACCAAAATATAACAGGAATGAACAATCACTGGTCCTTAATATCCCCTAATATCAATGGTCTTAATTCACCTATGAAAAGACACAGGCTTACAGAATGGAGATGAAAGCAGGACCCATCTTTCTGCTGCATACAAGAAACACACCTCAAATTAAAAGATAGACACTACCTAAGAATAAAAGGGTGGGAAAAGTCTTTCCAATCAAATGGTCTTAAGAAGCAAGATGGTGTAGCCATCCTAATATCCAACAAAATAGACTTCAAACTAAAATCAGTCAAAAGAGATCAAGAAGAGCATTACATATTTATCACAGGAAAGATCCACCAAGATGAACAATTCTGAACAAGGGCACCAACATATGTAAAAGAAGCATTAATAAAGCTTAAACCACATATAAAACCCCACACATTAATAGTGGGAGACTTCAACACCCCACTTTCACCACTGGACAGATATGCCAAATGGAAACTTAACAGATAAATAAAGGACTTAACAGATTTTATGACTCAAATGGACTTAATTGATACCTACAGAACATTCCATCCTAACAAAAAAGAATATACCTTCTTCTCAGCACCCCATGGAACCTTCTCTAAAATCGACTACATACATGGCCACAAAGCAAATCTCAACAGATACAAAACAACTGGAATAACCTGCTGCATTCTATCAGACCACCATGGTTTAAAGTTAGATTTCAGCAACAACAAAAATTACAGAAAACCTACAATCTCATGGAAACTGAATAATCACCAATGGGTTAAGGAAGAAATAAAGAAAGAAATTAAAGACTTCCTAGAGATCAATGAAAATGAATATACCACATATCCAAACTTATGGGACACTATGAAAACAGTGCTAAGAGGGAAATTCATAGCACTAAATGCCCACATAAAGAAGTTGGAGAAATCTCACACTAGTGACTTAATAGCACACCTGAAAGCTCTAGAACAAGAAGAATCAAAGTCTCCCAGGAAGAATAAATGCCAGGAAATTAGCTGAAATCAATAAAATAGAAACAAAGAGAACAATACAAAAAATTAATGAAACAAAGAGTTGGTTCTTTGAGAAAATCAACAAGATAGACAAGCCCTTATCCAAACTAACCAAACGACAGAGAGAGAGCATCCAAATCAACAAAATCAGAAATGAAAAGAGGGACATAACAACCGACAATGAGGATATCCAGAGAATCATCAGGTCATACTTCAAAAACCTCTACTCCATAAAACTGGAAAATCTAAAAGAAATGGACATTTTTCTGGATAGGTACCACATACCTAAGTTAAATCAAGACCAGATAAACTATTTAAATAGTGCAATAACCACTAAGGAAATAGAATCAGTCATTAAAATCTCCCAACCAAAAAAAGTCCAGGACCAGTTGGTTTCAGCGCAGAATTCTTCTAGATATTCAAAGAAGAGTTAATACCAATACTCTTTAAAATGTTCCACATAATAGAAACAGAAGGAACACTACCAAACTTGTTCTGTGAGGCTACAATTACCCTGATTCCTAAACCAAACAAGGATACAACAAAGAAAGAGAACTACAGACCAATCTCCCTCATGAACATTGATGCAAAAATACTCAATAAAATACTGGCAAACAGACTCCAAGAACACATCAAAACAATTATCCACCATGATCAAGTAGGCTTCATCCCAGGGATACAAGGGTGGTTCAACATACGAATGTCTGACAACGTAATACACCATATAAACAAACCCAAAGAAAAAAAACCACATGATCATCTCACTAGATGCTGAAAAGGCATTTGACAAAATCCAACACCCCTTCATGATAAAGGTCTTGGAGCGTTCAGGAATACAGGGAATATACCTAAACATAATAAAGGCAATTTACAGCAAGCCAACAGCCAACATCAAATTAAATGGAGAGAAACTCAAAGTGATTCCACTAAAATCAGCAATGAGGCAAGGCTGTCCGCTCTCCACATACTTATTCAATATAGTACTTGAAGTTCTAGCCAGAGCAATAAAACAACATAAGGAGATTAAGGGGATACAAATTGGAAAGGAAGAAATCAAGCTTTCCCTAGCTGCAAATGACATGATAGTATACTTGTGTGACCCCAAAGATTCAACCAAGGAACTGATACAGCTTATAAACACCTATAGCAACATAGCAGGATACAAGATTAACTCAAAAAAAATCAGTATCCCTCCTATATACAATTGAAAAACAGGCTGAGAAGGAAATCAGAGATACATCACCCTTTACAATAGCCACAAATGATTTAAAATACCTTGGGGTAACTCTAACTAAGCAAGTGAAGGAACTATATGACAAGAACTTTAAATCCATGAAAAAAGAAATTGAAGAAGATGTCAGAAAATGGAAAGATCTTCCATGCTCATAGATAGGTGCGGTGGTATTGTATTCCCCAAAATATTGTGTATCTTAATAAACTTATCTGGGGTCAGAGACAGAACAGCCACAATATTAAACAGAGGTTAGGCAGTGGTAGCACACGCCTTTAATTCTAGCATTCCAGAGGCAGAAATCCATGTGTTCAAGGATACACCCAAGCATGGTGACCAACGCCTTTAATCCCAGAAAGCAAGCCTTCAATCCCAGGGAGTGGTGGTAGAAAGCAGAAAGGTATATAAGGCGTGAGGACCAGAAACTAGAGGCATTTGCCCTGGAGAGGCATTTGCCCTGGAGAGGCATTTGGCCTGGAGAAGCATTTGGGCTAGTTAAGCATTCAGGCTTCTAGCAGCAGTTCAGCTGAGATTCATTCTGGATGGGGACTCAGAGGCCTCCAGTCTGAGGAAACAAGACCAGCTGAGGATCCGGTGAGGTGAGGTGGATGTGGCTTATTCTGTCTCTCTGACCTTCCAGTGTTCAACCCAATACCTGGCTCAGGTTTGATTTTATTGATAAGAACTTTTAAGATTCATGCTACAGATAGGCAGGATTAACATAGTAAAAATGGCAATCTTACGAAAAGCAATCTACAGATTCAATGCAATCCCCATCAAAATACCAACACAATTCTTCACAGACCTGGAAAGAATAATACTCAACTTCATATGGAAAAACAAAAAACCCAGGATAGGCAAAAGAATCCTGTACAATAAAATAACCTCTAGAGGCATCACAATTCCTGACCTCAAGCTCTACTATAGAGCTACAGTAATAAAAACAGCTTGGTACTGGCATAAAAACTGACATGTGGACCAATGGAATCATATTGAAGAAACTGACATTAATCTGCACACCTGTGAACATATAAATTTTGACAAAGAAGCCAAAAATTGTACAATGGAAAAAAGAAAGCATCTTCAACAAATGGTGCTGGCATAACTGGATATCAGTGTGTAGAAGGCTGCAAATACATCCATATCTGTCACCCTGCACAAAACTTAAGTCCAAGTGGATCAAAGACCTCAACATAAATCCAGTTACTCTCAACCTGATAGAAGAGAAAGTAGGAAGTCATCTTGAATGCATTGGCATAGGAGATCACTTCCTAAATATAACACCAATAGCACAGACACTGAGAGAAACAATCAATCAATGGGACGTCTTGAAACTGAGAAGCTTTTGTAGAGCAAAGGCCATGGTCAACAAGACAAAGCGACAGCCTACAGAATGGGAAAAGATCTTCACCAACCCTACATCTGACAGAGGGCTGATCTCCAGAATATATAAAGAACTCAAAAAGCTAGACATCAAAATGCCCAACAGTCAAATTAAGAAATGGACTCTAGAACTAAACAGAGAATTCTCAACAGAGGAAACTCAAATGGCTTAAAGACATTTAAAGATTTGCTCAAAATCCCTAATCATCAGGGAAATGCAAATCAAAATGACTCTGAGATACCACCTTACACCTGTCAGAATGGCTAAGATCAAAAACACTGAAGACAGCTTATGCTGGAGAGGATGTGGAGCAAAGGGAACTCTCCTCCACTGCTGGTGGAAATGCAAGCTTGTACAGCCACTTTGGAAATCAATATGGCACTTTCTTAGAAAATTGGGAAACAATCTCCCCCAAGACCCAGCTATACCACTCTTGGGCATATACCCAAGGAATGCTCAATCATACCACAAGGGCACTTGCTCAGCGATGTTCATATCAGCATTGTTTGTAATAGCCAGAACCTGGAAACAACCTAGATGCCCTTCAACTGAAGAATGAATAAAGAAAATGTGGTACATATGCACAAATGGAGTACTACTCAGCAGAGAAAAGCAATGACTTCATGAGATTTGCAGGCAAATGGATAGATCTAGAAAAAAATCATCCTGAGTGAGGTAACCCAGACTCAGAAAGACAAACATGATATGTACTCCCTCACAGGAGGATACTAGATGTAAAACAAAGATGACTAGACTGCTACTCACAACTCCAGGGAGGCTACCTAGAAAACAGGACCCTAAGAAAGACACAGGTTTTGCCCAATGACAGCGAAATAGATGAGATCTTCATGAACAACCTGGACGTGAGTGGGGGTAATGAAGGGCAAGGTTCAAGGGAAAGGGAGCTTAGGGGAGTGGGAGATCCCAGCTGGATCAAGAACAGAGAGGGAGAACAAGGAATAAGAGACTGTGATAAATGAAGATCACATGGGAATAGGAAGAAGCAAATTGATAAAGAGGCCCACAGAAATCCACAAAGATACCTCCACTGTAAACTATTGCAATGGTTGAGAGAAAGCCCGAACTGACCTACTCTGGTGATAGGATGGCCAAACACCCTAAGTGTCATGCTAGAAATCTCATCCAATGACTGAGGGAAGCAGATGCAAAGATCCATGGCCAGGCTCCAGGTGGAGCTCCAGGAGTCCAATTGGGAAGAAAGAGGATGGTTTGTATGAGCAAGAATTTTTGAGACCAAGGTTGGAAAAAGCAGAGGGACAAATAGCCAAACTAATGGAAACACATAAACTATGAACCAATAGCTGAGGAGCCCCCAACTGGATCAGGCCCTCTAGATAATGAGACAGTTGATTAGCTTGATCTGTTTGGGAGGCATCCAGGCATTGGGACCGGGACCTGTCCTTAGTGCATGAGCTGGCTGTTTGGAACCTGGGGCTTTTGCAGGGATATTTTGCTCAGCCTGGGAGGAGGGGACTAGACCTGCCTGGACTGAACCTACCAGGTTGAGCTGAATCCCCAGGGGAGTCTTTGCCCTGGAGGAGATGGGAATGGGGGGTGGGCTGGGGGGAATGTGGGTGGGGGGAGGACAGGGGAATCCGTGGCTGATATGTAAAATTAAATTAAATTATAAAATAAAAAACAAAAACAAAAAAAAATCATCCACCATGATTGTCGGAGCCTGCCGAACAGTCAGCTGGGTAGCTGGGTAGAGGCATGTGGATTGTACTTACCAGAGCTCCCACAGTTTTCAGTGCATTCCTTTTTTTTTTCCTGTGGTGTCTGTCACAGATTCCTTCATACCAACCCCACATTAGGTGCCTACTGTGGGAGCCCACAATTGACTCAGTTTGTTAGTTTGTATCTGAAGTCAATTTAAACAAGCTTAAGGGTTTAAGCTTGTTTGTTTCAGGGCTGTGAGAAAGTCATGATTAGCCCGCAGATTCTCCTAGAAGGGCTGTGAGAAATTCTTGATTAGCCCATGGGAAGGAACATATTTTCTAGTTAGATGTAGACTGCTGATGCCAGCCGTAGGTACATTGAGATAGAAAATAAAACTGCCTGCTCCTTGACTCAAGGATGGGATAGATAGTGGTTGAATGCCTGTGTTGTTTATTGTTCTACTTCTGTCCTTTAAGACTGTATATAAGCTGGGTATAAAATAAACTCGGGACTGTCCAGCATTGACTAGCAGTCCTCTCAACTCTTTTCTGTCCTCTGCATTGTCTCTAGAATCTGCATGCCCTCACCCAGATACCCAGCTGACTGTTGGCAGGCTCTGACACAACATCAAGTAGACTTCATCCTACAGATTCAGGGATGGTTCAAGATACAAAAATCTGTCAATGTAATACACTATATAAGAAAACTGAAAGAAAGGAAAAACACATTATCGTCTCATTAGATGCTGAAAAATCCTTTGAAAAACTTCAATATCCCTTCATTATTAAGGTCTTGAGAGATCAGGGATACAAGGAACATACCTAAACAGAATAAAAGCAATGTACAGCAGCCTGACAGCCAACATCAAATTAAAACTCAAAGCAATTCCACTAAAATCAGGAACAAGACAAGGCTGCCCACTCTCTCTATATATGTTCAATAAAGTATTCAAAGTTCTAGCTAGATCAATAAGACAACAAAAGGCGATCAAGGGGATACAAGTTGGAAAGGAAGAAATCAAATTTTTACTATTTGCAGATGATATCTTAGTATACTTTAGTGACCGCAAAATTACACAGCTGATAAACAAATTCAGTGATGTGACTGGATACAAGATTAACTTAAAGAAATCAGTAGCCCTCTTATATACAAATGATAGGCAGGCTGAGAAAGAAATCTGGATGCCTGAACTAAGCATCTCAAAGTAGGCCTTTGAGGACAGAGATACTGCATTTGGATTTGATTTTGGAGAAGTTCACCTTAGAGAAAGTCAGAGCAAGAGCTTCACAGTCCATCACTGATAGAATACATAGGTAAGGAATCAAGTCAGAAACTTGGTGACAAGGAACTGAAGCACAGACCATGAAGGAACACTGTCTTGCTCTCCATGGCTACCTCAGCTTGCTTCCTTAAGCAACCCATGAGCACCTGTATCACACACAGTGGACTAGATCCTGCCAGGTTAATCATTACTCAAGAGAATAATCCACACTCTTTCTGTTTTGCTTTTTGAGACAGAGTTTCTCTGTGTGCCTTGCCTGTCCTGGAACTCGCTCTATAGCATAGGCTGGCCTAGAATCCATAGAGAACCACCTGGCTCTGCCTCCTTTGTGCTGAGATCAAAGGTATACACCACCACACCCAGCTTCCACGCACTCTCTTTTTTTTACTTTATTTATTTATTTTTTAAGTTACACTCATGATATTCATTAATCACACTCATGATATTAATCACATTTGTGGTATTCATAGATTACATTCACAGTATTCATTCAATTATATATAATATATATATGTATATATATATATATATATTAATTTTAAATGCTGAATGTCATTTATTTAAGTGGGGAGGAGGTCTTAAATACAGGCTTACAGCACAATGGGAGGACCCCGGAGGGCAGAAGTTCGCTACTGATGTTTTACAATCTTGCTTCTAATCTGTTAACACCCATTATTCAGGGTACCAGGCAAGGAACTTCCCTTAAGCATTCAGGAGGGTGGAACCTGGCAGGGAATTAGCATAGGGAGAATATCAAGGTCAAGGTCTGCAAGCAAGGCAACAGTTTCCCAAAACGGGGGCCATGGGACCTACAAGTCCCCCTTTTATTAAAAAAATGAGCTTCTGACTTGGGTTGCGTGGGACGTCAGCAGGTCACCTTACCCGTCATGGAGACACCTGTCCAGGCCACACAGGTGCTCTGTCTTAGGTTGGTGAGTGCCCCCCAGGCATTACCCATCTCTGAATACTCATTATCATACAGGCTCAATCGTGTGTGAGCTGCAGAGTTAACTGCTGCCAAAGATCTCAAAGTGGCACTGGGCTTGCAATCTGTGTGTTCGATACAGAGAAGACCAACAGAGGTCCTATCTCGCCCATAGCCAGTAGGCTAAAGGCAACTGAGCCATTCCCTTCCTTAACGAGCCATACTGTACGTTGGTGTCCTTGTAAGAGAGTATCCCAAGAGCATCTGGAACTTGAGTTTATAGATTTATAATTTTCAAAGCCAATGGAGATGTATATAACTACTGAATTAAATTTATCATGCCCAATAGAATGAAAGATTAACTAACTGTGGTAGCTACTTTTGTTGCCAGGGTCTCCATTGTGCTAGCTGTAGTAAGCAATTATGAAATGGTAATCCCAGAAAGAGTAGCAGTGGTGGGCACCATTGCTATGACAGCAACAGCGGCAGTAGCAATGTCAAATTCTCTTCTGGATTGTGTGGACGTCCACTGGCATGGATACAACTCCAGTGACATGTACTGCCAAGGCCCATTTTTCTTGATCCCAGCATGACTTTAGCTAGCAGCTCTTCTGGAGAATCCAATCTTATGGTTACAGTTCCTAGGCTTACATTAATGCTTGCCAAAGCTGGCGATGTTGGGCTCTCAATTTCCATTGACATCAGAAGGATAGATTTTTTCATGAAGACCCATTAGGTCTCTGTCATGTTGGGCTTCAGCAGCAGCCATAGGGTGCGTTCAGTGCTCAGGAATCCAAAGAAGAACCTCATTGTCCTGAGGAAAGACATAAACAGAACCCCAGGGCCACACCAACACTAGATCGGGTCTCCTCTGCATGCTAGTAGAAAGATCCTACCATCGCTCCAGAGAGTGATTTGCCACAGGAGCTCTCCAGTGCTTGTCTGCATCGGATATTCCAGCAGAATCCACTGATAAACTCCAGTAGAATCCACTGATAAAAAATTTAAAATAGTCTGATTGTTCTTTATTTTATATCTAGAATCCACTTATGAGTGAGTACATACCATGATTGTCTTTCTGGGATTGGGTTACCTCACTCAGGATGATATTTTCTAGTTCCATTCATTTGCCTGCAAATTTCATGCTTTCATTGTTTTTCTCTGCTGAGTAGTACTCCATTGTGTATATGTACCACATTTTCTTCATCCATTCTTCAGTTGACAGGCATCTAGGTTGTTTCCAGGTTCTGGCTATTACAAATAGTGCTGCTATGAACATAGCTGAGCATGTATCTTTGTGGTATGAATCAGCATTCTTTGGGTATATGCCCATAAGTGGTATTGCTGAGTCTTGAGGTAGTTCAATTCCTAGTTTTCTGAGAAACTGCCATACTGATTTCCACAGTGGTTGTACAAGCTTGCATTCCCACCAACAGTGGAGTAGTGTTCCCTTTGCTCCACATCCTCTCCAACATTGACTGTCATTGGTGTTTTTGATCGTAGCCATTCTGACAGGTGTAAGGTGGTATCTCAGAGTCGTTTTGATTTGCATTTCTCTGATGATTAAGGATGTTGAGCATTTCTTTAAATGTCTTTCAGCCATTTGTAATTCTTGTTTTGTGAATTCTCTGTTTAGCTCTTTAGCCCATTTTTTAATTGGATTGTTTAGTATTTTGTTGTCTAGTTTCTTGAATTATTTATATACTGTGGAGATCAATCCTCTGTCAGATGTAGGGTTGGTGAAGATCTTTTCCCATTATGCTGGCTGTCTTTTTGTCTTATTGACTGTATCTTTCGCCTTGCAAAAGCTTCGCAATTTTGAGAGGTCCCATTTATTAATTGTTGTGCTCAGTGTCTGTGCTGTTGGTGTTTTATTTAGGAAGTGGTCTCCTGTGCCAATGCGTTCAAGAGTACCTCCTACTTTCTTTTCTATTAAGTTTAGTGTAGCTGGATTTATGTTGAGGTCTTTGATCCACTTGGACTTGAGTTTTGTGCATGGTGACAGATATGGATCTATTTGTAATCTTTTACATATTGACATCCAGTTATGCCAGCACCATTTGTTGAAGATACTTTCTTTTCTCCATTGTATAGTTTTGGCTTCTTTGTCAAAAACCAGGTGTTCATATGTGCATG
>CABHPP010142922.1:0-16962 GCA_902168425.1 Peromyscus attwateri | reverse complement strand
CAGTTTAACTTTATCTTCCTTGACAAACTCCAGTGGTAGATTTCATTATAGCACTGTGGCCCCTGTACTGTAGATATTGGACCATTTCCATGTTCTAATTTTCAAAACCACTTTGAAAAGTCTTAAATTTTAAGCATTATTTGCTAAGTAAAAAAAAATATTGAGAATCTCAGGTGGGTCACAGAAGTGCAGTCCCTCTCCTCTACATGCTGGACCATCTAACTGGCTTACTTTTTGCACATTTTGTACAGGAATCCATAGCTATTGTGAGCTCATGTGTTAATTACCATGTGATGTCCAGAGGCCTCCATCTCACAGCATTCCTCCCCATTCTGCAATACTTACATTTAATTCTTTTTTTTAAATATTCATAATTTTTATTAAGAGATTTTCTATTCATTTTGCATACCAACCACAGATTCCCCTGTCCTCCCACCCCCAGTCTTCCCCCCACAACCCACCTCCCATTCCTACCTCCTCCAATGCAAGGTCTCCCATGGGGAGTCAGCAGAGTCTGGTACATTCAGTTGAGGCAGGTCCAAGCTCCTCCTCCCTGCACCAAGGCTGCACAAAGTGTCTCACCATAGGCACTAGGCTCCAAAAGCCAGCTCATGCACTAGGGACAGGTCCCGATCCCACTGCCTAGAGGCCCCCTAAACAGTTCAAGCTAGACAACTGTCTCTCTTATCCAGAGGTCCTAGTCCAGTTCCATGGGGGCTCCTCAGCTTTAGGTCCAAGTTCATGAGTTTCTACTAATTTGACTAGTTGTCTCTGTACAATCATGGTCTCCATATCTCTTGCTCATAGAATCCCTCCTCTCTCTCGCCGATTGGACTCCTGGAGCTCTGCATGGGACCTGGCCATGGATCTCTGCATCTGCTTCATCAGTTACTGGATGAGAGCTCTATGATGATAGTTAGGGTGTTCAGCCATCCAATCACCAGAATAGGCCAGCTCAGACACCCTCTCAACTATTGCCAGTAGTCTATGGTGGAGTCATCCTTGTGGATTCCTGGGAACCTCCCTAGCACTCTGCTTCTCCCTATTCCCATGGTGCCTTCATTTATCATGGTGTCTCTTTCCTTGCTCTCCTATGCTGTTCCTGTTCCAGCTTGAACCTCCCATTCCCCTAAGCTCTCATTCCCCATCCCTTGCCCTCCATACCCTCCCTCACCCCCAGTTTGCTCATGTAGATCTCATCCATTTCTTCATCACTGGGTGATCCATGCGTCCTTCCTAGGGTCCTACTTACCAACTAGCATCCCTGGAGCTTGGCTTCCAGTCTGGTTATGCTTTGCTTTACATCTAGTATCCACTTATGAGTGAGTACATACCATGTTTGTCCTTCTGAGTCTGGTTTACCTCAGTCAGGATGATATTTTCTAGTTCCATCCATTGTCCTGCAAACCTCATGATGTCATTGTTTTTCTCTGCTTAGTAGTACTCCACTGAGTTTATGTACCAAATTTTCTTTATCCATTCTTCAGTTGAGGGGCATCTAGGTTGTTTCCGGGTTCTGGCTATTACGAATAGTGCTACTGTGAACATAGTTGAGTATGTGTCCTTGTGGTAAGATTGAGCCTTCCTTGGGTATATGCCCGAGAGTGGTATAGCTGGGTCTTGAGGAAGAATGATTCCCAATTTTCTGAGAAACTGCCATACTGATTTCCAGAATGGCTGTACAAGTTTGCACTCCCACCAACAGTGGAGGAGTGTTCCCCTTGCTCCACATCCTCTCCAACAGAAGCTGTCTTCAGTGTTTTTGATCTTAGCCATTCTGACAGGTGTAAGATGGTATCTCAGATTTGTTTTGATTTGCATTTCCCTGATGACTAAGGATGTTGAGCAATTCCCTCAATGTCTTTCAACCATTTGAGATTCTTCTGTTGAGAATTCTCTGTTTAGCTCTGTAGCCCATTTTTTAATTGGACGGTTAGATGTTTTGATGTCTAGCTTCTTGAGTTCTTTATATTTTCTGGAGATCAGCACTCTGTCAGATATGGGGTTTGTGAAGATCTTTTCCTATTCTGTAGGCTGCCATTTTGTCTTATTGACTGTGTCCTTTGCCCAACAAAAGCTTCTCAGTTTCAGGAGGTCCCATTTATTAATTGTTGCTCTCAATGTCTGTGCTACCGGTGTTATATTTAGGAAGTAATCTCTGGTGCCAATGAATTCTAGACTACTTCCTACTTTCTCTTCTATCAAGTTCAGTGTATCTGCATTTATCTTGATATCTTTGATCCACTTGGACTTGAGTTTTGTGCATGGTGACAGATATGGATCTATTTGCACTCTTCTACATGTTGACATCCAGTTATGCCAGCACCATTTTTTGAAGAAGCTTTCTTTTTTTCATGGTACAGTTTTGGCTTCTTTGACAAAAATCATATGTTCATAGGTGTGTGGATTAATGTCAGGGTCTTCAATTCGATTCCATTGGTACACATGTCGGTTTTTATGCCAGTACCAAGCTGATTTTATTACTATCGCTCTATAGTAGAGCTTGAGGTCAGGGTTCATGATGCCTCCAGAGGTTGCTTTATTATACAGGATTCTTTTAGCTATCCTAGGTTTTTTTGTTTTTCCATATAAAGTTAAGAATTGTTCTTTCCAAGTCTGTGAAGAATTGTGTTGGGATTTTGATGGGAATTGCATTGAATCTGTAGATTGCTTTTGGTAAGATTGCCATTTTTTACTATGTTAATTCTACCTATCCATGAGCATGGGAGATCTTTTCATTTTCTTATATCCTCTTCAATTTCTTTCTTCAGAGACTTGAAGTTCTTATCATACAGGTCTTTCACTTGCCTAGATAGGGTGTCCCCCAGGTATTTTATATTATTTGTGGCTATTGTAAAGGGTGATGTTTCTCTGATTTCTTTCTCAGCTTGTTTGTCATTTGTGTATATGAGGGCTACTGATTTTTTTGAGTTGATCTTGTATCCTGCCAAATTACTGAAGGAATTTATCAGCTGTAGGAGTTTCCTGGTAGAATTTTTGGGGCACTTATGTATACTATCATATGGTCTGCAAAGAGGGAAAGTTTAACTTCTTCCTGTCCAATTTGTATCCCCTTGATCTCCTTTTGTTGTCTTATTGCTCTAGCTAGAACTTCAAGTACTATATTGACTAAATATGGGGAGAGCAGACAGCCTTGTCTTGTTCCTGATTTTAGTGGAATCGCTTTGAGTTTCTCTCTATTTAATTTGATGTTGGCTGTTGCCTTGCTTTAAATTGCCTTTATTATGTTTAGGTATATTTTATGTATTCCTGATCTCTCCAAGACCTTAATCATGAAGTGGTGTTGGATTTTGTCAAAGGCCTTTTCAGCATCTATTGAAATGATCATATGGTTTTTTTGTTTATATGGTGTGTTACGTTGACAGACATTCATATGTGAACCATCCTTGCATCTCTGGGATGAAGCCTACTTGATCATGGTGGATAATTTTTTGATGTTTTCTTGGATTCTGTTTGCCAATATTTTATTGAATATGTTTACATCAATGTTTATGAGGGAGATTGGTCTGTAATTCTCCTTCTTTGTTGCATCTTTGTGTGGCTTGGGAATCAGAGTAACTGTAGCCTCATAAAAGGAATTTGGTAACATTCCTTCTGTTTCTATTGTGTGGAAAAATTTGAAGAGTATCAGTATTAATTCTTTTTTGAAGATTTGGTAGAATTCTGTGTTGAATCCATCTGGTCCTGGACTTTTCTTGGTTGGGAGACTTTTAATAACTGTTTCTATTTCCTTAGGAATTATTGGTTTATTTAAATTGTTTATCTGATCTTGACTCAACTTTGGTATGTGGTACCTATCCAGAAAATTGTCCATTTCTTTTAGATTTTCCAATTTGTGGAGTACAGGTTTTTGAAGTATGACCTGATGATTCTCTAGATTTCTTCGTTGTCAGTTTTTATGTCTCCCTTTTCATTTCTGATTTTTTTTAATGTAGATGCTCTCTCTCTCTCTGCCTTCTGGTTAATATGGATAAGGGCTTGTCTATCTTGTTGATTTTCTCAAAGAAACAACTCTTTGTTTCATTGATTCTTTGAATTGTTCTCTTTGTTTCTATTTTATTGATTTCAGCTCTCAATTTGATTATTTCCTGGTGTATTCCTCCTGGGTGACTTTGCTTTCTCTTGTTCTAGAGCTTTCCAGTCTGCTGTTAAGTCACTAGTGTGAGATTTCTTCAACTTCTTTATGTGGACATTTAGTGCTATGAATTGTCCTCTTAGTACTGCTTTCATAGCGTCCCATAAGTTTGGTTATGTAGTACATTCATTTTCATTAAACTCTAGAAAGTCTGTAATTTCTTTTTTAATTCTTCCTTGACCTATTGGTGATTCAGTTGAGCATTATCCAGTTCCCATAAGATTGTAGGTCTTCCATAATTTTTGTTGTTGTTGAACTCTAACTTTAAACTATAGTGGTCAGATAGAATACAGGAGGTTATTCCAAATTTTTTGTATATGTTGAGATTTACTTTGTGACCAAGTATGTAGTGATTTTAGAGACATTCCATGGGGTTCTGAGAAGAAGGTATATTCTTTTTTGTTATGGTGGAATGTTCTGTAAATATCGATTAAGTCCATTTGAGCCATAGCATCAGTTAAGTCCCTTATGTCTCTGTTAAGTTTCCATCTGGCTGATCTGTCCAGTGGTGAGAACTCGGTGTTATGGTCTCCCACTATTAATGTGTGGGGTTTGATGTGTGATTTAAGCTTTAGTAATGTTTCTTTTACATATGTGGGTGCCCTTGTGTTTGGGGTATAAATGTTCAGAATTGAAACTTTATCTTGGTGGATCTTTCCTGTGATGAGTATGTAATGTCATTCTTGATCTCTTTCAATTGATTTTAGTTTGAAGTCTATTTTGTTGGATATTAGAATAGCCACACCAGCTTGCTTCTTAAGACCATTTGATTGGAAAGACTTTTCCAAGCCTTTACTCTGAGGTAGTGTCTATCTTTGAAGTTGAGATGTGTTTCTTGTATGCAACAGAAAACTGGGTCCTGCTTTCCTATCCATTCTGTTAGCCTGTGTCTTTTTATAGGTGAATGAAGTCCATTGATATTAAGGGATATTAATGACCAGTGATTGTTTATTCCTGTTATCTTTTGGTGGCAGTGTGTGTGTATTTCTCTTCTTTGGGACTTACTGCTGTGGTGTTTTCTATTGCCTGTGTTTTGTGGGTGTATCTGACTTCCTTAGGTTGGAATTTTCCTTCTAGTGCTTTCTGTAGGGCTGAATTTGTGGATAGGTACTGTTTAAATATGGTTTTATTTTGGAATGTCTTGTTCACTCCATCTATGTTGATTGAAAGTTTTGCTGGGTATATGAGTCTAGGCTGGCATTCATGTTTTTTTGGTATCTGCATAAAATCTGTCCAGGTCCTTCTTGCTTTCAAAGTCTCCATTGATAAGTCAGGTGTTATTCTGATGGTTCTGCCTTTATAAGTCAGTTGGCCTTTTTCCTTTGTTGCTCTTAATATTCTTTCTTTATTCTGTATGCTTAGTGGTTTAATTATTATGTGGCACAGGGACTTTTTTGGGGGTCTTTTCTGTTTGGTGTTCTATAGGCTTCTTGTATCTTCATAGGTATTTCCTTCTCTAAGTTGACCAAGTTTTCTTCTATTATTTTGTTGAATATATTTTTTGTGTCTTTGAGTTGGTATTCTTCTTCTATCCCTATTATTCCTAGGTTTGGCTTTTTCATGGTGTCCCAAATTTCCTGGACATTTTGTGTTATGACTTTTTTGGCTTTGGTATTTTTTTTTGACTGATGAATCTATTTTTCTCTATTGTACCCTCTACACCAGAGATTCTGTCTTCCATCTCTTGTATTCTGTTGGTTATGCTTGCATGTTTGTTTCCTGTTCATTTACTCAGATTCTCCAGCATTCCCTCTGTTTGTGTCTTCTTCATTGTTTCTATTTCACTTTTCAGGTCTTAAACTGTCCCCTCACACATTCAATTGCTTTTACATGGTTTTCTTGGCTTTCTTTAAGGGATTTATTGATTTCTTCTTATATTTTGTTTGTCTTTTCCTCAATTTCTTTAAGGGAATTTTTTAATTTGCTCTTTAAAGGCCTCTAGGATCTTCATAAAGTTATTTTAAAGGTCACTTTCTTCTGCTTCTACATTGTGAATTCAGGTCTTGCTGTTGTAGAACGGCTAGGTTCTGGTGATGCCATATTGCTCTTTATGTTGTTGTATGTATTTTTTCACTGGCAACTACCCATCTCTTCCTCCAATAGGTGTAAGAGGTGCCTGTGTCTGAGTGAGGTGCTATTGGCCCAATCTGTGCTTGCTGTGTCTGTGTCTCAGGGGACCCCTCTGGTCCAATCTTAGCTCTTGGTCTAATTAGAGCTGAGAGATTCTGTATCTCTGGGAACTGCTCTTGGTCCAATCCCAGCTAGCTGATTCTGTGACTCATGGATCTGCTCTTGGTCTTATTAGTGCTCTTGGTCCAGTCAGAGCTGGCAGATTCTGTGTCTCAGGAAATCTCTCTTGGTCCAATGAGAGCTGGTAGATTCTGTGTCTCAGAAAGCCACTCCTGGTCCAATGAGAGCTCTTGGTCCAATGAGAGCTGGTAGTTTGGTTTCCATGTTTCAGGAAGTTACTGGGGTCACAGGTGGATGGGTATTGTGGTAGGCCATGGAACTTGTATATTGTAGGGTCTGATGAGGTGGTTTTGGTGAGTGTGTGGGTGCCCTCCTGCTGCAATTTTCCCTGCTGGCCGGCAACAGGGGCAGAGTTGGGTGGGGGTCCCCGGGACTGGCTGTGTCCCAAGGCCTGGGTCTTAGAGGCAGGACTCTCTGGGTGGGAGAAGAGTCACTCACCTTTTGGTCCAATCTACTTACATTTCTTCAACCCAGTCTTTAGTGATGTCCTTTAGCCTTGGTGGGAAGGATATGAGGAGTAGGGAAGTGGGGGATGAGGAGGCTGTGATGTAGACATTCTGTCTGTGGACAGGCACTCACACAGTTGTTTATTCTCAGCACCAACAGTCATAGACTGTTCATTCAATGATGGTTGGTGGGGGATATAGATACATAAAATGATGGAGAGTCAGTTATTTGTGGATGTGGCTACTGGTTGGTTGCCTTTGAACATTGGGTAACTCGATTCCCCACAATCACATGAGTGACACTAATTGGGTTTATTGTGTTATAAAAAGAGGACATGAAGTTGAGAGGGTTGGCAGTGGGGGAATTGGAGGGAAAGAGCTGAGTGAGGACATGGCCAAGACACACTGCAACTGTAAATGAATTTTCAAAAAAAAAATAATGATGAAAAAAAGTTTTCAAAATAGTATAGTTTACTAAAAGTCCATCACTGTAGAACATTAAAGACCTCATACTCCAATGCTCTGATGAGCAGTTGCTTCACCAGTAGTGGCTTCCTTCTTTCACAAATTGAAGCCATTAAATCTTGACTGTATCAATGAATGCTGGAATCATCTCCATCTTACTGCTTTATTTTTAAGAGTCCCTAACTGTGTAACTGCTTGTGTTGAACACATCCTCCAATTCTCATGGAGTCTTAGCTCCTCAGAAGCACTGGGTAGGTCTAGTTCTGGGGACAGTCTTCCTTATGGCCAATCTACATTGAGGACAATTCCTTTAACCACTTCCTAGAACTCCCAGAGGAACACAGACTCAGGAATGTTCCTCTCAGTTTCCTTCCTGTTGCTCCAGGCTGTCAATCTTTCTTTGGACACTCACAGCTTCTCTCATCTCTGTATTTTTCTAAATGAAGCAAGCTTGGATTTTTTTGTTTCTTCTTTCCTTCCTTCTTTCCTTCCTTCTTTCCTTCCTTCTTTCCTTCCTTCTTTCCTTCCTTCCTTCCTTCCTTCCTTCCTTCCTTCCTTCCTTCCTTCCTTCCCACTTTTTTTTGTTACAAAGGGACACATATCTGAAATGCATTTTTTTTTTGCTTTTGAGAAGATCCATCCCCTTTAGCAAAGACATGAACAATGTGGGTATATTTTATTTAAAATATGATTTAAATGATCATATTAAGGACCTGAGCCTATAGTGTCCACATGGAGACCACACACCTACCTCATCCTCATGGGAACAGATACAAAGTGAAGGAGTGTGAGGAAGAAAGCCTAAGGGAAAGAATGAATCTATGTTAAAAGGAAAACTCTTCAGTGCTAGTGTATTCAATGATCTGCAATGAAAAAGCATAAATAAATACATAAAAGGAGAGATGAAAAGAAAAATGATTCTCACACAAGGCAGCTCCCAGCATCACAGAACATCCTATAAACTCCAGCCAACAGAGTGATCCAATAGCTTTCTTAGAAAGGGAGGTGAGGCATAGTCACCTTACCTGCTGAGTGGGACAGACACCTGAGGCTCAGGTATGCCACCAGCTGCATTGTTCTCCTAGACTCCATGCAGGAGCCTTCCCTGGATCAATGGTGTTCCATACATCCCATGACAAGCTAGACAACTTGGTCAGTGTTTGTTCTGCTGTGCACATTGTGTGAGGACTATGGTGGGTGTACAGCTTTCCAGGACTTATGGATCACTGATCATGCATGACTCTTCTGTTTAATTTGAATCCTATACTGTTTCAACCATGAAACCCAGCGGAGGCTCTGCCCCAAGTCTAGGGAAGCCCACTTTTCAGAGTCCCTAAATTATTTCAGCATCTAATCTTGGTGCCCACTGTAAAGTCAGTTCTTCTTGATGTGATGGTTTCTATCTGGATTGGGTCAGAACATTCTATATTTAAATATCTACATCAGAGTTGAAAATACTGTTTTATATTTAAACAATTCAAATATGCCTACACAGCACATGTGTGGGGAGATTTTTCTGGAACGTGTCTGTGATGTGCAGAGGCAGCCCAGACACCGGGATTGCAGCCATTCATGTGCTTCTGCTCCTGCTCAGGGAGACTCTGAACTCCCTGCTTTCTCACAGACCCTGATGTTCATGAGGACTCCCTGCAGGGAGGCTGTGTCTAGCATGTCTCCTCATGTGCATTTTTGACACAGTAAAACTTGATTATAACATAGACTTTCATATGTTCCTCATATCCATGATGAGGTACAGAGTGTTCTTTGAATTGTGTATGGAGATTGTCAATTGGTCCTTGACATAATTTGGATGTTTTATTGAAAAACCAGTCTCACATGTATGAGATCCTCTCCATCCCCTTCCCTGGAGCCTGGCGGATGTAGTGCATGTAGTAATCACTGAAAGTGAATCCAGGTGGTACACGGGAGTTATTGAGTTACCCAAGCCTGCAACAATCCTCCTCCAGACTCCACTAGCTGGACCTCTCACTGGACACCTGCAGACACTGAGGATTCTGGTCAGGAAACTTTCACACATGTCTACCTTCCCTCTCACCCATGTCCCCACACACACTCAGCATGTCTTCTTTGTTGTAAATTGCCTTTTAAAAGAGCAACAAGGAAGACCCAGCTCTGTCCCAATTCCATGGTGAGTGGTCTCTGTTCAGTGTTTATCATTGAACGTGCAGACTGTGGGCCAGGCAGGGCAGATATCACAATCATGGTGGGCACTGTAGGAGTGACAGAATTTAAGAATTCCTAACCTGTAATGTGGTTATGTCCTGCAAATATTCAACACTCCAACATTCCAAGTCTAATTCATATCATTATAGCTTGTTAGATAACAGAGTTACATGTTTACAGTACAGCAAAGAAGCCTGGGTCTTAGACAATCATGTTATGGTTATGTAAAGCACAACAATGTTAGTTTTCTTCAGAAGAATGTCTGAGGCATGGGAGCATCATCTTCTGTAACTCTTTTCTAGAAACTGAGGTATGTAGCTGGGGTTATCTCCTCGTCCTGCCTGGCCCACAGTCAGGACAAATCTCTCTCACCCTCCAATCCCGCAACTGCTCGGAACCAGATAAACACACAGATGCTTATATTATTTATAAACTGAATGGCCGTATCGCTCAGGCTTCTTGCTATCTAGTTCTTATATCTAATTAACCCATTTCTGTAAATCTATACCTTGCCATGTGGCTCGTGGCTTACTGGTATTTCACATCCTGCTCCTCATGGTGGCAGCTGGCATCATCTCATGACTCAGTCTTCCACCTCCCAGAATTCTTCTCTCTCCTTATCCCACCTACACTATACTTCCTGCCTGGCTACTGACCAAGCGGTGATTTGTTTATCAATCAATCAGAGCAACACATTCACAGCTTCCCCAGCAGAGGGAGGTCACAGGCATTCCTGCATTCTTTCCCATGATTTTGATGTTTCAAATTGCCCCCTTGAAAAATATCAACATCAAACATTCCCATGCTGTTTGGCTAACATGATATTGAGCCTGCTGTTTTCAGATCTGTGGAATCCTATGATATAAGTTGGGGAGCACATGACCTCAGAGTGTGGCCACATCAGAAGGCTCCTTCTTCATCACACCCATGCATCTGTCCTTGGATATACATCTTTGGGTATACAGAAGACACTAAGGAGCAAGGAAAACTATACAATATAGTTCATCACTCACAGACATGTAAACTAGCAACATAAACTCTTGGGCTATTCACTTAGGTCATATATATATATATATATATATATATATATATATATTTCATAGGCTCTTGTGACATGAAACAGTGTTGATGATTCTTCTATCTACAAATAGGACAATGTGAAAAGTGTCTCAGGGACCTGAGATGACCACTAGGAAGCATCAGTGAGGTACTCATTTGTGAAAGCCACAAATTCTGGGACACCTTTCACCAACAATTTGGATCAGGGGAGACAGAATCAAGACAAAGAGATGGTGTCTGTGATGAGAACCTGTGCTTTATGGACAACTCAGCCTCATTATTGGACATGTCTGGAAACATGGGAAATTAGTAATATTTAACTCCTCCCTTCATTTATTTTAGAGTAGCAATCTTCCATCCAGTGCTCTCAGCTCCCTCTCTCTTCTCTCTCTAAGGTTTCCCATCTACTTTGTAATCATAAAGGAAATGGTACATGGTGGTACATGGATCTCAGAATGCATCTCAGAACAAAGATTTTAAAAGAAATTATCCAAGGTTCTTTGGAAATAAGAGGCAATCACAATGGCCAGTCTCTGGCATCAGCCTGGCTGGTCCATATTTCCAGTGACTGAGCCATTCACTGGTACAGTTGTGACTGTGAATCTGTTGTGGGCACCATGCTAAAAGTCTCAGCTTCCTTTTAGTCAGGAACATAGTCCTCATACAAGTATATGGACCTGGAGATAGAAGGGCAGGACAGAGAAGATGAAATTGCTTTGCAGAAGCAGCCTTGACTCTTCTCTGCAGTTTCCAGATGCTCTGTCTAATGGCTGAACTTATGAATACCCAGCCCCTTTCCGGCCATTTCCCCAGAGCTCATAGGACAGCATAGCATCCCAGCCTCTGTTATAACATCACCACAGGTGAGACAAGTTTGAGGGAATCTGAGCATGCTAGATCAGTTCTCATGTGTCATCATACTACCACTGAAAACCATAACATTCCCTGGTTTCCAATACTTAGCTGTTGTTTCATAGTGATACCATCCTTAGGATCCCAACAGGTCAGTGAAGAATCATTATTTCCAGGTTCCCGTGGGATCCAAACTTGAGTTCACCGAGCTTCAGATAAAGAACCCAGTCTTGGATTTTGGTACAGGGACTACATATCATGTTTTCTGGGGAAGGGCATGTATAAGCCGTAGGAAGGATTCTGGAGGAAAGAAAATGGATGAGCATGTTAAAAGAAAATTCCTTAGGCTCATTAAATTCAGGGAAATTATATAAGTAAAAACATAACAAATAAATATTAAAGAAGAAAACTAAAGACATGTTACCCATTGAGTGGATGATGAGCTTCCTGCAGCTGACTGAAGCTCAGTGGGTGTCACTGCTGCATTGTCCTCATAGTCTCAATGATGGAGCTTCACACACATTTTATTACCAGTTCCTCACCTGTGTCTGGTGTGCACATATTTTGTGATGGTGAAGGTGAGAGTGAAGGTCATCAGGGTTCTTGGTCTCTGACCTGCCTTATTTCCTTGTTGGCTCTAACTTGAATCCCACACAGTGCTCTCACCATGGTAAATATTGAGACTCTGCCCTGAGTTAGTGCTCCACAATTTCGAGTCACTTTGGGTTTTACAGGAGCTGAGGGAATCACTTCTTCCCTTTGTGGTGCTTTGCATTTTGTTCAGATCAGAGTATATCATATATTTTTAAAAGTAATCCATAATAAAGCTGTGGAGATAGCTCTGTGTTTCAAGTTCTCACCACACATGAATTCTTGAGTGGAATCCATACTTCTAGTTCTCAATAACTACAAAAAGCTGCATGTGGCAGCCAACAACTACTCCACCTCTGAGATTTGGAGACAGTGTCATCAATGTAGAACACTGGCCAGCCAGTATAGCCAGCTGGTGAGATCTGGGGCCTGTGAAACATTTGTCTCAAAATACAGTATGGGCTTCTAGAGAAAAACATTTCATATCAACATGTACAGAAATATACTCATGCACACATATACAGGAACACACACACACACACACACACACACACACACACACACACAGAGCGAGAGAGAGAGACAGTGAGAGAGGAACGCAATAAAATATCACAGCATATCACAGTGGAAAATAGAAATTTGAATAACAAATTTTGACACTTCCAGGATTACACAGACTATACCAGTAGAGAGAATCCTTGAGAGGGTTACAGAGAGGCAGCCAAGACCCAGAGGAGTCCAGCCCTCTATGCCTCTCTGAACAGACTCTTCCATGGTCCAGATCTTTGTGTGAACCTAGCGCCCCCTGCTTGTCCTGATCACCTGGCAGGGAGGTTTGTGTCTGAGCTCACAGTAGCATTGTATCACTGTGACTCTGGTACAGTAATACATGGCTGTGTCCTCAGACCTCAGACTGTTCATTTGCAGGTACAGCGTGTTCTTGGCATTCTCCCTGGAGATGGTGAATCGGCCTTTCACGGCATCAGCATATTTGATGTAACTACTATCACCACTGATATATGAGACCCAGTCCAGTCCCTTCCCTGGAGCCTGGCGGACCCAGGCCATGTAATAGCTACTCAAGGTGAATCCAGAGGCTGCACAGGAGAGTTTCAGGGACTTTCCAGGCTGCACTAAGCCTCCCCCAGACTCCACCAGCTGCACCTCACACTGGACACCTGCAAACACAGAGAATTCTGGTCAGAAAACTGTCACAGAAGCCAAATTTTCTCTTTTTCATGTCACACAACACACAGCATCTGCTCTCTACTAATTACCTTTTAATATAAAGACAAGGAAACACCAGCTGAGCCTTAAGTCCATGGTGAGTGTTCTGTGTTCAGTGCTAATCACTGAGTGGGAGGATTTGGGAATCCAGGGCTGGGCTCCTCTGCCAGAGCTGCAGGGTCAGGGCAGGGCTGGTTTTCATGAGCACAGAGAAGCCTTATTTGCATATTGTCTGGCTATAGCAAGCACTGGGATTAACCCGGGAAGGAAGGCAGTGCTCAGAGCAGATATAAGTCATCAAAGACATTGATGACAGATGTAGAAATAGTATTGTAGTTCTGTATGGAACCTTTCCTTACTTCATTTAGCTGTCTTTGTGCAGGTGCTCAGAACATGCTGTGTTTCCACACTGTCACATCTTCTTGGTGAAATTAAAAGCACCACACACAGGTGTGTCTATCTAGGAACTCAGTCTTTCCCACTGCCTGAGCTGGACATGGCTTCTCCCACACGTGGATCTTGGACAGGGTCACACCTGCCTGCAGAGGTTAACAGAACTCCTTGCTTGTCACAGGAACACTTTGGAATTTCACATATTTATGTGACAATGCTGTCATCAGGACATAAGAGGATACAGATGAGACATCCCTTGTCACTGTGTCTCTCTACTGCCTCATGGTTGCTATGGAGACATTTCTATCTGCAACAAACTCACTTGTTCTGCACCCTGAAATTCTCTCTTTGATATCTTAAAACTCCCCAGTTTCCATTATCTTCATCCATCTTTACACCAGGAAACACATGATTGTCTTTATGTTGTGTTAGGAAAGTTTTCATCCCCCATTACTATAATTACCATACCTGGGGCTTTTAATTAATTTTTAGAATGACGTTGTTCTCATTTAATCAGTTCTCTTGTTTCCTTCCTACTCATTCTCATTCTCTCACCACACCCCATTTTTGTTTCACAGTCCAGCACTACCCTGGGCAAGTTCCCAGTGCCCCTCACTTTAGATGGCTTCCCTTGCTAGGGCTCCTGTTCTAGTTCCACAACTTACAAAACAGAAGCCAGTACACCTAACACACGATCTAGGTTCTGTATATGACAGAAACATATCTGTTATATGTTTGTTATATTGTTTTATTTATATATTGTTATATTGTTTGGCACATTGATTTCCAGTTCCATTCTTGTTCTTCCAAGTCTCAGAGAACACTGAAGAAGAGGAGGCAGAAAGAATGTAAGAGGTGGAGCATGAGGAAGAGTGCTGTGAAATTCTGTACTGGACATGACATGGTTCTCCCATTCATGATCTCATCATGGCTGTTGTCCCCTGTGTAAACTGTACCAAGAACACATCCCTAGTGTAGATTAATTCCAGGCCTTACCTCTTACTGAGGAGCTGTTGGATGCAGACAGTTAATGGAGATGGATAATCCTTCCTTTTTGAGACTTTGGTCATTGGTAGGGTTCCTGTGTGGCATTGTTTGGCCCCACACGCATCCACATATGGACAGCATTAACTAGTCTTAAGAATGTCATGAAGTTTTGGGAGGCTTTTGTGGGGGAAGATATGGGTTCAGTTCAAGGGGAAATATGGTAGAAATACCATCCTATTTAAATTTATACATGTAGAGTTCACAGTTCTTTAAAATGAAGAAAAAATAGTACCTACGGAATGGCTGGTTTAAAGTAAAAAAGTCACCATAGAAAATGCTTAAGGAAGACTCTACCAAATGTGATAAAAATGGGTACACAAGTTGACCCCAGAAACTTGGATGGTGATGAAGGTTTTGTTTTACTATACTTTATTTCAAGTTCTATACTGCAGTATCAAAATAATAAAACCAGCATGGTACCAGCACCAACACATACATGCAGGAGAGAGAGAGAGAGAGAGAGAGAGAGAGAGAGAGAGAGACAGAGAGACAGAGACAGAGAGAGAGACAGAGAGAGAGACAGAGAGAGAGACAGAGAGAGAGACACAGAGAGAGACAGACAAAGACAGAGACAGACAGAGTCAGAGAGATAGAGACAGAGACAGAGAGACAGAGACAGAGAGAGAGAGAGAGAGAGAGAGAGAGAGAGAGAGAGAGAGAGAGGACACACATAATTGATGTGGTAGATGGTGCTTGTGGAGGTGCCCAGAGACTGGTAAGCAGTATCAAGATTCACTCCATGGGTTTTCTTAGGCATCTAGGGGCATCTGTCAGGTAGAAGGCAGGCCGTTGCACATCTGGAACATAGATGAAGTAACAGAAGTGGTGCAGGGTGAAGGATGGGCTTATAGATGGTTTGGAGATGTTGACAGGGGCCAGGAAGAGGTGTAAATTTACTATTTGGATTTCCTGGTTACCTGGGAAGCTTAATGGTCCCTGAATGGTGAAAACATAACTATAGGGACTCTTAACAGAGAGGACCCAAGAGAAGAGGCATGGAATATTGGGGCAGTGGCAGGTGGGGCTTCAGCAGATCCCTTAGGGAGATGTGCTGGGAGTTAAAGGTGCAAGGTCGTCCATCATATGGTGTCCTGGTTTAGTGGACAAGTGGAGCACCGTTGATGGTCCATGGGTGTGATTTGAGGAGGGACGAATAAAGAGGGACCAGGAGAAGAAATACAAGCTACTGGTTGGACAGTGGATGGGGATTTAGGGATTCTGTGTTGGTAAGTGTGCTGAGAAGGAGCAGGGCTGTTCACTGGGCACCCAGGCCTATGGGACAGTTGTAGGATCCCTGGGAGGGGAGGAGGGCAATAATCATACATTTTTGTTTCGTGTATCTATTAGAATCATATTTAATTAAGATTTACTATGTATCTGCTGTTTTCAAGACATGGGAAACAATGATGCTGCATAAAATAAAACCCAACCCTAGAAGACAAAGGCCTTGTGGTCAGGAAGTTGGAGACAAACCATCCATGAGTTTAGAAAACAAATAGACCAGGAGAATCAGCTTCTGTTAGAAAAATTCAGTCAACCTCTTTCCAAAGGGAAAAGGCCAGGAGAATAATTTATCATTTAGGATTGAATTGCCATTTCCTTGGAAATTAGAGATGTTGAATTTATGCAACTTCTTCTGCTCACACAAACTGTCCAAAATGAAGAATCTCAATAAATGAATGGAGGATATGAATACTTCTACCCAAGAAAAGATTACTTCTCTTTTCTTTTTTCCATGATCTATGTGTTATCTTGTGACCTACATCAAAGAGGAGAAAAATGAGACTGCTTTCATAACAATTGATTTCTTTCAATTATTTCTATAAATATAATCATAGAACATACTTGAGAGAATTTAAAGGGAATCTCCATACTATTGGGACTTCTTTTCTATTTCACAGGAGGATCCTGTCTGTACAGTTTATTTTTCATGTCCTGGTTTTCCCACGTGATAAGTTGTAAGAAGAAAGAAATAATTTCACTTCCATGATGCTCTTATTAATAAAAAATAAAACATCAGTAGCCTACTGTGATAGTTTCTTTGTGCACCCCAATAAAGCTCATCTAAGGATCAGAGGGAAAAGCCAGCCCCTATAGTAGGCAATTGTAGCACATGCCTTTAATCCTAGCATTTGGGAGGTAGAGATCCATTTGGAACTCTGTGACTTCAAGGCCACACTGGGAACAGAGCCAGGTGTGGTGGCACACTCCTTAAATTTTAACACTAGTTAACCATAAAGGTCTGGAGGTCTGTACAGACAGACAGGAAGTGACAGAACTGTGCAGAAAGAG